>VKOC01016152.1:77500-330609 GCA_009364415.1 Spea multiplicata
ATGTACCGTAATTTCTTTCCCATGAAGTGCCACCACGTGGGTAAACGTCAGAGTTCATCTATATTTAAATATACTTTCCCATTGAATTTAGTGGGACCTTTATCTACTAAGCGGGTGAGCCATGGCAAATAGGGTCTGTGTCAAAATAAGTGAATGATTTGGGGTCATCATTTTCTCTGTACCAAAGGTTTTCTGGCTCAGGTCATGCATGGTGTATTTTTCGTGACAATTTCTCTTTTGGTTTTTGAGTGCCAAACAGTAGGGCATATCCAGATTATGAGTTTAACAATGTAATTACAAAACAAGGTCATAAAAACCTTACATAATTTTGGCTCGTTTGAAAAGCCATAGAAATTTGAATCTGAAAATATAATAACAATGCCTTTTTTTATATATATATATAAACGTTGTATTGTTTTAGTTGGCATTGTTACATTATTTACATCTAAATTTAAAACAAGTTGTACTAGCCAAATAACTAGAGAGGATACTTTATTTTAATTCATCACAGGCAGAGTTAAGATACTCTGATAAAGTTTCATTTCTTCACAAGCATATTATCTTAAGTACAAGTTCATTTATTCCAGAATGATTTTCAGAAGTTTGCTTTGAGAACACCTAGCAGTTCAGTTATTCTGACTGTAATCTGCTGAAGTCCTCCTCCACTGAGTATATTTTACAAACTGAGGTCACATAAATGCAACAAATTTCCATGGCAAATTGATCATTGGAGACAGAACATAACTTTTAAGGCCGCGTTTTAGATAGAATATTCCTTTAAAATGTGTTTGAAACAAAGTTAATTCCAAAACGAGTGTGGGTTAATTGCGCAATATCTGCAACTTAAATGGAGCAGGTGCTCCTTACTAAAACAAGTGCCCCGCACAGCATTGTGGTAATTGTGAAATGCAAAATAAGCGGATGAAGAGGAGATTTTTCAGGCAGCTAATTAAGGCTTAGTGTTTTCAACCTCTGATAAATGTATGCATGCATTTATATGTTTACATGAAGTGATTTCCACTTTCATGAATGCACCCTAGTCATCATTGTAACATTCTAGACTCCACCGTCCATGGTGATGTATGGTGATGCATGTGAAGCCATCAACTAGGTTTTTTACACCTTGCATATGTTGGTTATTAAAGTATCATCAGCTATAAGTAGCATATGTATTTAGTGCATGAGTCTAATGACCCATCGGTTAACCAAGAAGCCCTAGGGAGTCCTATGACCTGAGGGTAGCGGCATTGCTGGGGATGCAGGATCAATGGTATGCTCCAGGTCAAAAACTATAAGATAGCGGTTTTGATACCCATTTCTAGTAAGATTTCTAGAAAATGTATGTGGATTTGATAGACTTTAATGGTGGATTTGTGCTATCATTAGATCAGGTGCAATTTAACTCATCATACTGTAAAGTGCTTCTGAAACTGAATATTCATCTGTAGATCAATGCAGAGTTGGCATTCTACAAGGGTTATTTCTAAAAAGATGATTATGATACAAAGCCTGAGGGGTCTTATTGCCATAGCAGCCTATAGCGCGATCCAATGAGTAGGATACTTAATTGAAACTTCTTATATGTTTTTATACATATTTTCCACTGTTCTGTTCTGACATCTTGTTATAGGGAGAGGGCATTGCAGGATGGAAAAGGAAAACGGTTCTGAAAGGGGTTACCTTTTACTAGGAGCAATCAGCACTACTCAGTTGGTACACTATTTGGACTATGTCTGGTCCTAGAAACAACTAAAAATCAACGGAAGAGGTTAAATAGAAAGAGCAATTTTGATGCAGTGTTTTTTTAATACCAGAATGCTGCAAAATATTTTTAAATAACCTCCATTATCGAGAGAAGACTGGCGAAGAAGAGACGGACCTTAAACTTTATGGCCTTTAGCCACCTGATGACATAAGTGGGGCCAACATCTAGTTAGGTGCAGCCACACACTACATTTTTATGCTCATGGAGCTTTCTTTTCTTTTTAGAAAATGTTAGAAAATCCATATGAGCCAAAATACATCTTCAAAGTATTAGTAAGGGGGGGGGGACACTGATTATTTGTGTGGATATATACTAAGGTGGACATCCAACCCTGGACTTGACAGGCCTCCTTGCAATTTTGGAATCCTTCTGGGTTCATTGTAAGGTTAGCATAACCTCTGTCACTTAAAGCTTACTCCATTTCTCAGCTTCAACGGTTCTTGTTGAAATAAATAGGGAAGCAAAATGTTTAGTTGGCTGAGCTCTATTATTAAAACTTAACTGTACTGAGGCTTTGGGTAATTTTGTGAACTCGGGCTACCATCATTCATTCCAGGGGCAGGTCTAGAGAAGTGGGCCAGGGAAAAAGCATTTAAAGATCACACATACATACATACATACATACATACATATATATATATATATATGTGTCAGAAATTATGCACAATGTAGGCTCCTTCACTCTGTCCAAAATATATTTACCAGACAACATTGCAAGTCGACAAACATAGAGATGATCCAGTTATCAAGCAAAACTGCCTAAAATAAAATTGTTACTGTCAGGGTTCTTGTATAGATTAAGGTCTACATATATCACATAACCCTTGCCATTACTGGAGAACATCATGGGCTTCCCCTGAACCTACCTAGAATTTCAAGTGTGCTCATCAAGCATGCATGCTGAGTAGCAGCACAAAAATAGCCAAGCATAAAGGGAATTTCAGTTTCCAAACACCACCAGAAATTCTTATTGTCTCCCTCTGGCCACCTTTTGTCAAAATGTGAATATCCATTAATATTTATGATGTGTAATTTTCGTGGTTCTCTAACCACACAATAACAGAAGACTATTGTTCAAGGTTCTTAGCAGGAAGCAAGTATTTTTTTCCTTTTAGTGTTTGAAGAGTGAAAGTGAGGTTCTTTTCAATTCCACCTCCCTTTCAGCTTTTCACCCACTTGTTATTTCTAAGATTGCCTTTCTGGATGTTGCCCCTATTTCATGTTTCCTTTTCCAGAACACATCAATCACCATGTTCTGAACAACTCCAAAACTCCCATTTATAGAAAACAGGTGAGTGCCTTGATGTCCATCAATTTTATGGACATTTGGCCATTGGGAATTCTGGTTCCTGCATTAAGAAGTGGTAGCGTGTAGTATTAATGTACTGCCACAATTAATGTGATGAAACGTGGGAAGTTTGAATTCTGTTGGTAGAAGAACGTGTACAACACAAGCCAGTGGCAAGACACCTAACTTGGCCCATCTCACCAAGGGCTGGAAAGAACAACCTGTAGCTATACTGAAACCACAAGCAACAAAACTGCATCTTCACCTTCCAGCAGTGGTATAAGGAATCATTTGTGATGGGCACAGGGATCAGAGGTTGGATTGGGCATGAATATTTTTCAGCTCCAGTTCAGCTGATACCACTATGTGGTTAGATTGTCTGGGTCTACTATTTCTTACTTTTGGTTTTAGCAACTGCACAACTGTGTTTCAATGGGAGATCTAGAAAACCCAGACCCAGTGTGGAGGCTCTTCTCAATGAACCAATCTAAATACCGTAGTTTACCATCATAATGTTCTTCTATGGTAGAAGTATTGGACAGTTCTTAGTATAGCAAGTTATTGTATATTGAATAAACTGTTCAGCATTTAAATAGTTTACAAAGAACAGGAGATCAGCAGAAGCAAGCTTCTTACCAACCCTTATCTCAATGTGTTATTTGCTTATGGATCTACAGTAACAAGTCATTATTTGGTCCACAAACAAACGTGAAATTAGGATCACGTCTAGATACAATATTACTTTTTTTTTTTTAAATACAATGCCAGGATATACATTAGAGTCAGGTAAATCATTATGGGTAAACTGTCAATTTTAGCCTGGGACAGCAAAATCCTGCCATGTGCATAAACTACACCATTGAAGTGCTGGAGGGTCTGTAACACTTATAAATAAAGGGGTTAATTGTCCTTATTATAGACTGTCAAAGCACAGCCCCTGTCCCTATATCAACTACAATAGTAATGCACCAAAGGGTCTGTTATGTGTAAACAAGAAAATAAAAAGAGCAGTAATAAAAGCTACCACTTATATTAAAATAAATCTGTTTTCCATGCTATTCTGCGGAGGTAGCTCTTACTCCTGCCCAGGCGCTGGGAGTCTGCACAGGGAGACGTAAACTCCTTGGTTAAACCTGAAGAATTTTACGACAAAGGAAGGGGAAAAATACACCCTTCCCAGTTTCCCTGCATTGGATATCTGGCTGCCATCTGCCTCCTCTAGCAGCCCCACAGCCCGTGCCCCGAACGTAGCCCTCCACCAGGTCTGAAGACTTGCGCTTCTCTGAGAAGTAAGTAGTTGCGTACAGGGGAGAGGAATGTGCAGCGAAGAAAGCTGCTTTTCTGTACTCTTCATGGCTCCCACTCCACGTGTCCGTGGGAGTGAAAGCAAACAGGTAGATAACCTGCACCGGCTCCCTATAGAGTGCTATACCCAGACGGCTCCATAAAGCGGCTCGCTTTAACCCGTTCACTACCAAGTCGGCTAAACCCTATGCACATCCCATACAGAGGGCAGTTTTGATTTAACCCACTCTCTGCCACAGGGGTGCATATTGCATTTCTAAGGAAAGATGACCTACCCACCTGGCTCTCACCCTCCCAGAGAAAACAGTCCTTGTTGTAACCCTGTCACTGCCAAAATGGTCAATTTTGCATTGCTAGACAAAGAACGGTTTAAAAGATATTGCGCTTTTATTATTAGGTCCGGAGAAAGTCCTGCAGCCTATTCTTGCCCCTGCCATATACTGTATGAGTCCTGCACCTACATACATTGGCACAGCTTATTACATACAGTGTTTTGTGGCTCAGAAATATGCGCTCATGAATAACCAACCGAGTTAACCCCTTCCTTTATCATTTAAGTGCCACTAGTCACTATATAATTCATTTTACTGGGGCAACATTATTGCAGCACACAGCTCTGTATTAACTCTTTGTACCCGTTAACATTTACTGAATCAGCGCTTTGATTGAAAAAGTATTGTTCTTTAAAGGTTACCGGGATTCCACGTTTCTATGGTGAGAAGTGCATATCAAAAATGTGAACTCATTGTTATAAAAGGGCGAGGGTGTATAATTTTGATTCAATTTAATGGGTTAATTAAAGACAGATCGCTCCGTTAAGTTGCTATACATACATCGAAATTGCTCAATAAAACGTTTGTATAAAAGTGATGTTGTTTGGAATTGCAATCTGGAGTTACAAAGGCAAAAAGGTAAGTAGGGCAATTAATAAAAAAAAAAATACTAATCAGTGGTGTTAAATGAGCAACAATACTACAAACAAGAGCACATTGTAACATAAACCTCATTAGATGCGTTTTAGTGGGGTCCCAAAGATAGGGTAGTTTGGGCTTCAGGTGTGCAGGGGCAAGATGTCACCAGCCGGGTAAGGTTTAAGGGTTAAATTCGCTTTTCTATCCGATTATAGAGTTTGCAACTTCGGACAGATACTCCGTCCGAAGATACTCCGTCCGAAGTTTCAAACTCTAAAAGCGGATGGAAAAACGAATTAATTCCTTAAATGGCGACATCTGCTGGCGCGAAGCAGTATTGCAACCCAGCAAACCCAGGGGTTTAACGACCGTATTCCGATCGTAGTGCGGGAGTGAAGGGCAAACCAGCCCCGTAGGCACCAGCCACCGCTGCCCGGCTACAAGGGCTTTAAAAGTGACCCGCTGGGGCTTCATATATGGGGAGGAAAGAGGAGGGAAAAAAAACTCGCTTGTCCTAGCCACGGGCGAGAAGAGAAACGCCCAGTTTAAACGGCCGGAGATGGGGGGGATCTCTAAAATGCTTGTTTCTAATCTTTTTTTGTCCATGTTTAAATTCACTTGGATGTCACAAAAATTCACATGATTTGTAATCTGCATTCCAATGATCCCACTATCTTCACTATCCAACAGGGATTATAATAATTCCAGTGAAGTTTAAATCTCTTATTAAATAAAAAAAATAATTCTATCGTTAATCGTTCTAAAAATAGATATATTATATCAAAATATGAATATCAATATGTCCATCGTGTAGAAATGACAATATGTGACTCTATGCAGAAAGCCCTGCATTTAGTTAGCATGGATTGCTGAATAAATAGAACTGCATTAAGTCAGTAAACCTAATATGCATAAAGTCTCATATAACTGAATTAAAACATCATATAACGCACAGCATACACACATACAATAAAGTAAATTAAACATTAAACTTATACAATACATGATTTATAGAAATGGAATATTTAAAAAGCAAAGTGTATTATGATATATGATTCATGATCTTTCTCTTTCTCTCTTTAAGGAAGGTAATTGAAGAAAGAAAAAAAAAAGTGCAAAAGATATAAAATAAATACATAATCAAGACTATGGAAAAAAAAAAATCAAGAAAAATCGGAATCAACTTACCAGACATTTGGAAAGAATAATCTTTTTTTTAAAAAAAATAAATAAAGAACCCACTGATGCTTCTTTGTTAATCAGGTAGAGAACTTCTTCTACAGATAGAAATAAGACATAAGAGTGTAATTTCTTCAAAGTTCATGAAATAAAGCAAGTAACTTTACTGAAATTCAGACTGAAGATATACAATACAATTGTATTATACCTACAGATATATGATTGAAAATTTTCCCCACTATGCCATCTATTTAAAAACTCTAGAAACCAATGATTTGACAATCAATGATTGCGCGATAGTTTCAATTTGAATATTCAAAGGCTTAACAAAAAGACAGATCTTTTTTTGAAACAAAGCACTTCCACATCTAACTGAGGGTCTTTGGAAATAAGATTTGATGTCAATCCCTCCCCCTGCCCTATTTTACCCTAGATTTTTAAATTTTTTTGCACCTCTCCCCAAAATTAGCAACCCACTTGTTAATATTCTAAGTATTAGGCAATCTGCATATTCTGCAGTACCAGTGACAGGCAACATTGTTACATCTAGCAATTCTTAAGGTGTTGGGGTAGGAGGCAATATTTTTGGGGTTCCATAGGGGTTATTGTGTCACTTTTTGGGGCAGACATGGTTGGGATTTGCCATGCAGGGGGCGTGGCACTTTAGCAGACAGTGCTCTGTATCTTATTGCATCAGGGAAATAGGCCAGAGCCCTGTGTGTCCAGCACTGCAGCGCTTTACATTGGATTTACAGTAAGCCCTACTGCTTAAACAAGTACAATTTACATTATTTTCGTTGCAATAAATATTAAAGAAACGGCAAGGAAATGTTTAAAGTATTTTTTTTTTTAATCCCTCCACTGCTTTTAAAAAAAAAAACAACAATGACATTGCCCGTATTAATCTGGTGGTTACTTAGTGTTCTTGATGTTAAAGATACCATGTTGTCCTTAGTCCATTCATTCAGAAAATATATACCTACACATAATATATATATATATATATAGTATATAGATTACTTCTCTCTAAATATGATTGTTATGCTAGATAGCATGTATCCATATTAAATACGCAATTTTAAAAATATACAATAATAGTTTAGTTTAGGTAATTGTTTTATTATTATTATTAATAATAATAATAACATTAATAATAAATAAATGTCTCGGGACAACATTGCATTGTCAGCAGTACTTCAGCGTTTATATCATGTTCACATATAGGTTTATGGGTGAATATACTTTTGAGTCATTTTGGCTTGGTTCCTGTGTGTTATATACTATGTAAAGATCCTGGAGTAGGTACATGGGATTATTAGTCAGTACTGAGCCCCCATGTTACCTGATCACAGGTAATGAGTATATATCAGCAAAGAGGAGGTGCCCAGGCTCTTATAATGTTGGAGACAATCCCATGGCTCTTATCTGATGAATTGTCTTAACCTGTAATGCTATGGTGTTTGTTCCACTAATATACATTACATAAAGTGGATGGAATTGTTTGAGACATGCGTATTTAATGTAAAAAATAGTAAAATTCGTGTAGTCGATATATACATACATACACACACACACAAATAAACGTGGAGTATATATACCGGTATATATGTATATATATATATATATATATATATATATATATATATATTAGAGTGTATTCCATAATTTAAACCAATTCCTATTCTAGTTTAAAATCTTTAAGATTTTACAAAGATTCTGCACTACTTCAAGAGACTTAACTCTTTATAGTACATATACAAAATACTCCACAAATCAGTAGATTTAACAAAACAAATAATAACGAATGATTGAAGCTGAAGCCCTTAAAAACCACACATTGTTCTGTTATCTTTTTTTTTGTCTGATTTGTTGCCCCTTGCTATATCATTGACATGTAACACAATATGCAGAGGCACATGCATTAAGAAGGTTAATCCACAGAAATGTGTTGGGTTAATGATGCTCAGAAAATGATCAAGTTTCATTTTTACTGATGTTACTTATACAATAGTATCATTATGGTAGCACGGGAAATTCAGTTACTTTTTTGTTTTATAAACATTACAGAACACAGTTTTTTCCTATTTAAATTATCAAGTGTGTTCATGTCTAAACAGGATTAGGGTGTCATTCAGAGAACTGTTAATTGGTATTTCGCTAAAGTGTGGGCGCCACCTACTGTTAAGCAATCGAATTGCGTCCTCCAATGAAAGAATATAGCGAAGAATAAAACATAAAGTGACCCATAAGCACTGTTATACTGGGGGATGAATCAACATTAAACATTAAACAAATATTATGATTAATGAGTTCTGCACGAATAGATTAAGATATCTAACTTATTGTAGTGGGATAAGAAAATTATTTTTTTATTGTTAGGGTGGTAGATAAATGGAACAGCCTCCCATCAGAAGTGGTAGAGGCTAATACAGTGAGGGAATTTAAATATGCATAAAGCTTTCCTGACTCTAAGATTAGACCAAGGACTGGTTAAGGTTTGAGTCTTTACATCAAGAAATTGACAGACTTTGCTGTGGTCAAATCCAATGATTCTATCAATAGCTCATCATTTGAGGCATGCAACCCATATAATGTATGTTGGTGAGATCATTAAAATAAAGCACAAAACATTTTTATGCAGATATTTCTGAGTCAGTTATTTATACTGACAGAGCAGTTTACATGCTACACAAGTCAATGTGTTTTAATCAGTGTAAGCAAACAAATGCTCTGTTTGTTGGACGTTGGTTAAATTGTTTTTTTAAAGGGGGTGAACAGCAAATGGTTTGCCATTCAATTGCCTGTCTAAAATAAAAATCTCATTGGTAGAATCTAGACAAAGATTGCTAAAAAAAATGTTAATAGGAACATCTGTAAAATGATAGATTTTCCAGAACATAAAACAGGTTTAAACTCAATTAATGTTTTATGTTCTAGTTCGCTTCATGATGATTGACATAACAATAATAATATTAAACCAATTTTATTGCTTAATTTAATATTTTATGAAATGTCTCAGCATTGCAGGGGGTATTTTTAAAACTTTATTTTACTGTCAGAATCTTTTTTTAAGGAATTTTCTTCCTTGATATCCTGGGACTCTTAATTGTTTTCTAGCAGGGTTGCTACAACAAAATACTGTCACATAACATCACACAATTGTTAATTTCACAACTTGATACTAATGTATCTATGTAAATTACAAGATGGCCAAATGGAGATTAAGCTAATGGTATAAAAGAAGATTCTAAAAAATGTGGTTAAAAATAACCCTTGAAATGCTGGCACCTTCTTTTAATTTTTTTAATGTTAATTAAATCCAAACTACCCAACCAAACTACTTCTGAAGATTGGCATACCTGTCTTTCCAGCACTAGGCAGGCATCACTACTTTCAATGTGGATTATAATATAACATAAAGATATTCAATGATTTTTTTGCCTTAATGTTTTTTCCATTACTTATTTAGATGTAGGTTTTTGCAGTTAATATACTTATTTAAGAATTTATGAAAATTATCATTTTCATATTAAAACATATATTTCATTTTTTACATTCACTATATTAAATTACTACTAAGTAAAACTGTTGTTAAAGAAATGATTACAACATGTTGGATTTTAAATGTATGTGTACAGTTTGTAGTTGTCTTGTATGAATTTCAGCTGCGATAAAGGGGTTGCATTATGCGCCCCCACTGAGCAGACTCTGAGCAGCCCTGTTTGGAAAAAAATGGACCAGCCCAAGGGGCAATTGCCTCCATGCTCACTGGGCCAACAAACGCTATTTACATCTTTTTTTCATAATACCAAATCCCCCCCTATACTTAGTAGCACTGTCAATGACAACTATGTTACTGCTGTTAAATGCACTTCATGTAGCCATAACCAATCTTCAACTCTATAAGTAAACTGAGGGCTAGGATGTATTACTTGTGTTTACATTCTATATATTTTTTAAAAATATATAGGCCCCCCTTTGTATCCTATGGCCCACCTACCCATGCTCTATATAGTGTTTCTATGTAAAAACACGATGCCAAATTCCCTAGATCCATCTAATTGATTGGGATTTAGACTATGTAACAGGTTGATATTAAGTTGAATTCTATGGGTTTTTAATTGATTATGGCTTTTGGGTGAGCACATGGTTATAGTCCGTACCATGCTCTTCAATATGAACATGGGCACAAACTCCAGATATGTCAGCAGACTTATTCTATTGAAATCTTCCTTAATTTCATGATCCCTCAATATAGGTTTCAATATTTCCTGCTCACCATCTTAGATTCCGACACTAGAGATTGTCTATAACCTCACAATTCCCAGTAGACGATGGAGATAACTGAAAAGTGTCTTCTACTATTATTATCTTGATCATCTTTGTAAAAAAACTTTCTTGTTTTGCTATCAATGAGATACCACTGTTGATTCAATGCTAAAGTTCCATTATTTAATTTCTTTCTTCTATCTTTAATTATTTGCTGTTATTAAGGTCAAAGTATAATGTAGGTCTGCCAAATCTTTAACCTACTTTTGCCCCAACGCCCCCCAACTTCACAGTAATTTTCCCCAAACAACATGTCTGCACCTTCTTTCCCCTTCCAACATACACTCTGGCACACTTACACAAATAACACACACTCACTAACATACATGTACATATTCATTCTAACATATACCGGTACTCAATTTCACCCACTTAAACATCCATGCTAACACGAACACACACCTACACATCCATGCTCACACACACCTACACATCCATGCTCACTCACACCCACCTACACATCCATGCTCACTCACACACACACCTACACATCCATGCTCACGCACACAATTACACACCCATACTCACACACAAAATGACACGTCCATGCTGACACACAATTACACACCCATACTCAATTTCACCCACTTACACATACATGCTCACACGAACACACACACACCTACACATCCATGCTCACTCACACCCACCTACACATCCATGCTCACTCACACAATTACACACCCATACTCACACACAAAATTACACGTCCATGCTTACATACATACATATACGTACCTACTTATATACATACACATATACAAACATCCCACCTATGCTTACCTCTCACCGCTCCTGTAGTTTTATCTCCGGGCAGCCTCGGTTTCGCTATGGGGGTCACGTGACAATACGTTCCTGAATAAGTTCAAAATAGTTTAGAAACGGCTCTTCTGATCTGGAGTGGCGTGGTCCAGGTCGGAAAGGCCCTTTCTAAACTATTTTGACCCGGTACAAGGAGAGAGGAACAAGAGGTTGCAAGGGTTGCAGCGGTTATAATATCAATATTAGAATTTTTTAAGTTTTCAATTATTTAGATTAGTCAAAAAAAACGAGTCCATCCCAGAATAAGATTTATGAACTTTAGAAAAGAAAGTATAACCCCCATCTTGAGGGTGTTGGACTCTTCATACATCATAAAGACTTAATTCTGCTAGGATCTTTTGAAAAATCTTAGATTAACATATCATATAAGAAGCCTCTATTCTGTTTCATAGTTAATCCTTGGACATTAATCGGGAATAATTTAAAAGCCATACTTAATCTTAAATTGTTTAAATACTCCATTTCTTACGACCGGACCAAAGGAAATCATTATTTCTATCATTGAAGCTTCTCCCATCATTATACAAACATTCACACTTACATGGTAGAGAAATACAGATTCTACATCTAGCTTCTGCCACTCGACCAAAGGTCTTAGGCTCCATCCTGACTAGTTTCAGGAATATATAAAATTACCTACGGTGTGTTCAGTTATTCGTATCAAACCATTAGGGTGTTCCAAATGGAATATTCTAAGTGCAATAATTATATGAACCGTAGGGGTTTTTTAGACTAAACATAATTTAGTTTAAAAAAACCCCTAAATCTCACTTACAATTTGGGCAGACATTAATTATCTCCGTTCAGTAAGTAGATTAGCCCGCTTTTTAGGATCGTTCTTTATAAAAACATATGTATAGTGAGTGTTTTCGTTTTCAGTTGGCACTTAAATCTAGAATATATTATAGTTTCGAACTTTTTTACTATTTATGGGAACTATAGTGTTTACAATCCCTCTATAAACCTATCCTCACGATCATCTGAAAGAGAACAGGACTTGCAACCACGTTATCAGCCGTAAAGATGGTAGCGCCTACGCACATTGTCCATAGGTTTAGGAATTACGATGGAGGATAAAGTAGCCTATGACGGTTATTCTTAAAGAATTATTGTTTGATCCTTGCGTAATAATAAAGAGTATGATCTCTTCTGGGAATGGGGGATTAGGTATCCCCACTACAGATGGGTTGGTTAGAATAACCTCATCCGTATTGTGGCTACTTATCATCTTGATAAAATAAGTAGAACTTTGATCTTTATGTGCAGCTGTTGTCCTCTCATGTCGATGCTTGATTTAAATGATCTAAACATACGTGAAATGTTTACACAGTCATTCAGGAAGTCTTCGGCTGCATACAGAAGCTCACTGCTCTTTTAAATAGCTATAAGCTGTTATTAGTTCTAGTGATTTATTGCTATGATTACTGCGTACCTCTGTACACATGCCGGCGTGTATTGATTTGGGAGGATTTAGTATGTGTGTCAAAATTCAAGAAGATGGAAAGTATTTTCCCCATCAGAAAGGTTAATTGCATTGGTGAACCCTTTGTGTTCCAGTCAATCAGGATAATATCGCAGGTTAATACATTAATAACCACACAAATAAATACAGAGGATTTCAGATTTTGGGGCACTGTCGGGGCACTTGGCATGTCCTAAGGGTGCAATCCCTTCTACTTTGCTGAATTGAACACCTTTATAAGTGAATGTCTCAGTAGAAGCATTATTCTTGATACCACGGAATAGTCACTGGTATAATTCGTTGGTTATGTAAAATTTGGCTCATTCGCATTTTTTTTACTGGGAACACTTTATTGCCATGTGATACAAAACCAGGCACTGTTAGGTTGTCACCATACAAACTGAAAAATAACTTCCTAGAACGTTGTGTTGTATTTATTTGATTACCACTGTGGTTCTACACCAGATGATTTCTACCAGGCCCACAATTAGCGTCTTCTTGCACATGATCAGTAGGACATTTTTGTGAATGGCGGGCAGCCAAGTAAGAGTCTTATTTTGTAACCCCAGTATTGAAGGAAATCCTGTGCAAATGGAGTACACTACAACATGAGCTGAAAAATATAGTTTTGTTCCTTTAAGTTCCGGTACGATGAAGAATTGTCTGCAACTCATTGTCCTGACAATAAATATGACGCATGTATTACAAAACTATTTTCACTATGTGACAAGTTCTTCCCAGAGCAGGTAATGAGAAGTCCTAACAGTCCCCTGGACTGATCTGCGATGTGATGTCTTCTCTTATTTCAAAAAACAAAACCAGGTTCCATGTTCGGTGAATATTGGTTCATTTGTGTGCTTGTTAGCAATTTTAGTTCCTTCTATTCTCATTCTTTAAAGTGTTAGAAACACACCTTGGAAATGTTCTTCCTTCTTCGAAGCCTACAATGCAGTGTTCATATATACCTCCCAATCCTGGTGATCAATGTGCTATAATGTTAAAAGATTTCCATTTGGCATCCGTTACCATTCCATTTTGTCTTTTTTTCTCCCAACTGCTCTGTGACATGCAGTATAAATCCAGTTGGTTTATACGATCTGGAAGGGATCCAAGACACCACTACTATTCAGCTTGAAGCATTTTGTACTGATTTCCTTTTTTTTCTGTTTTGGCAATGGAAAGCTTCATTTTCCATGATTTACCGGACCATATTATTTATTGATTCACATTTTTCACATGGCCAGAAATCAAGGATGTTTGTTTTCAGATGTTGTCATAAACTAAGAACACTTTGAGCCTTTCTATTTCATTTAAAAAGGTTTCAAATTGATTTACTTTTGGCAGGGAAGTCTACACCTAACTCATGTCATTGAGCCCTTTATAAGTTGTGAACGAGTTTCAGAACAACTGTCTTCCCAATAACCCCGCTGTAGAGTCATGTGTATTAATCAGGATGCATGAGGTCGGTCACGGATGGGACATCAGTTGGCCTTGACCTACACATGTGTACATCCACAAGATCCCAGTGCATTCTCTAGTAGAAAGAAAACGTAGTAAGGACTGCAAGTCAGAAAAATGAATGTTGATAGGTTTTGTGTCCCAAAACGAGATGCTTTAATTGATAAAATGGTAATGTAATCTAGCAATACAACTTCCCCTGGTATTTGATGTAAAATATTAGCAGACAGGGGAGCCATCCCTGCCTTCCTCTCTTTACTGTAAAGGGCACTCCAGCCACATATACCCTTTAATGCATATGGTAGCTGTGTCTACTTTCAATTAACACTTTCCTTTCTTGCAAATGCATGCAGCAAACCCCCCCTCTCCAAGTGCACTTGTCTATTTCCCCTCCCGCTTCAAGCTGCAAAAACTGCTCCATTCTTGTTGTCATTTTACAAAAAAGGTAGTTTAGGTGGCACCCCGTGGACCCTTCCGAGCACCTTTTCATTATACGTATCATTAGCCCCAGCCTTATAGGTTAGGTGTGCGATGTACACTAATTCTTATCACACCAGCCAAAAGGGCTCAGGATCCATTATGGGGCAACCTTTGTATAAAGCTTTTGACCATTGCATTGTTTTTTGCACATTGTGTGATTGTGGATCACAGTTTGATTGTTGATAAATGTATTTTCTATCACATTTTGATATTTTTGTATCACAGGAATCGCCCTGATGCAGTTGGGTCCCCTAAATGTTCCTGGTTTTTTGTGTGATGGAGGAGTTTGGTAGCCTTGTGGGGAAGGCCTAAGAAGACTCAGCCTTCCCGCAGGTTTTCTGGCCGGGAGGTCACCAAAGAAAAGAAGAGGGGGGCCTAGTGTCCACCCTGGCCCTCAGGCATGTTCTCCCCTGGACGCCTAGCACACATTTATGTACTCAGTACGCTTATTAAAAAAACCATGCACATAGAACGTGCAGTTTTATGCCTTACCGGCGGTTACATGGATACCTACACTTGCCCACCCAATTACTTGCTACTTTATACATAGCTTTGAGCATTGACCAGTATTTTACATAACTTGCATGCCACAACAAGGATAAATTATGATTGAGCTCAGCCCAGCTGAAATAACTAATAAAACAATATCTTGGCTGAATAGAATATCCACAGATGGAAACATTAAATTATTTTGACACATTTTTGTTATTATTATTATTATTTATTGTTTTATAAAGCGCCATCTAATTCCATAGCAGTGTATTTTTAGCCAGAGCATGCTAAAAAAAGACAACAAGCACTGCTGCCTAAACAGCCCAAATAATAGCTGGGGTGGTGATAGGCTAATTACCTGTTTCATTAGGGAGAACCAAAAAAGAGTGTGGGGGGGGGCTTCTGGACCCTTTACCGACCTGTAGTAAAAATGTGCTTTTATCTTCTGCACATATTGACGTATATATATATATAGTCATATAGAATTAATGAAATACTGTTTTAACCATTCTGTTATACATGCTGTGACTCTATATACAATAGCTGCCAGCGGTTCTGAATTTCCAGGGACATTCCCTGCTGTCCTATCAATGGCGTGTTCAGTGGGGGCTGAACATTGTGTCCAAAAGGAAGACAGGACATTTCACACGTAGAATACCCTGTGTTGCACCCTGTGTGTGCAGTGCATGATGTGACTTTCAGGTTGCGACTAGTATACGGTGGGCAGACCACCACCTGATGCCACGCAAGCTACTACAGGGTAACACAAAAATGATTGCCAGAAACAGCGGAAAGACTAGGATTATTGTGAGAAAATTCTACTTTGCAGATTACTAGTTACGTGTAATAGATTTACAGTGAAATTACTATAGCGCAACTTGAAAAGCTTAAGTTGTAAATAAAGTTATTCAAAAATATAAAATGGATTCAAAAAGGATAGACTAGATGGGCCAGTTGGTTCTTTTCTGCCTCTACTGTCTATCTATGATGCTTGATAAAGTTTTGATAACGAGTTTACTTTGTAGATGATGTCATATTACCCTGGTGCTCAGCATTCAAGCACCTCTCAGGGACAATGTGGGGCCACCAAAAAAAGGTGTCGGTCCATCTGAAAGATCGCCCGATTACGCCAATTTTCCAGTGAATAACTTGGAGTGCCATATCTTTTTGTACATAATGTAATGTCAGACAGCTGCATATTGGCCATTTGTATTTGTTCCAGTTCCGCTATCTTACTTAGTCCAATCTACTAGACAAACATCCCAACTCCATACTGCCCATTGTAAACAATAGAATGGCTTATTAATTAAACAGAAACTCCGGCTAAACAAAAGTCTATGGAGGAGCAGATTTCACTAGCATTGCCATAAAGAATCAGCTCGCTGTGGTGGTTGTGCAGAGACGACATATCACAACTAACTACAACGGCAGTCTTCAGGTCAGCAGATAAAGGATGTCTATTAGGACAAAGTGGGATAAAAATATATCGAGGCATTCAGCAACACAACCCCCTACCCCGATAGCCTAGTGATTGCTCTGAAGAGCAACCACAAGCGCCATCAGTGAATGGCATTGCTACTACTCTATCCAGACCCTCCTGAGAACTCATGAGCCCCCCCTTGAGTACAGGTACTGCACTCAACCATGCAAGTCAATGGAGCCCAGCTCACAAACAAAACAGTATATAATGTTTGTGGGTGAACAAAAGCTAAAACACTGGAAAAAAAAAGGTAAAAAAGTATTTGTCCCAAAGTGCACGAGCAAGAAACATCATGTCATTAAGGGGTTAATACCTTTAAAGACAAAAAATCTTCTGGGCTACACAACCATTACAAGAAACAAAAAATACCCCCCCCCCATTACAGTGCCGGATGAAGTGTAAACAGCATTTAACTGTAAAGACCAGTACTTAACAATGCAAACTGAAAAATATAAGCTATATTTTATGTCAGAAAACAGTATTTCAAGGCAGTTGAAAAAAAAAACAACAACGTTTCACTTTAGATTGGATTATTACACTGTTTATACACCTATACAGAAAATATAATTCCATTTTATCCCGTTGAGCATTCTGACCTTAATCCTTTCATATATAGGGCTGCAAATTTGGATAACGCTTTAACCTCATCTCCCTAAGAATACAAGCAATAATTGCTTAAAAAACTATTTTCTGTCGGGTGGATCAAGAGCCAACTGGCAGCCCTTTCTCTTACCTACAGACAGTCTGACATGGTTTAGGTGGACACTTCAGCTCTCTGTTTTTGCTCAGGAGGAAAAATAAAACAGATATATATGAATATAGAGATTTTATATAAATATTTATTTTTTTAAATAAATGATAGATAGGCTCCCTTGGATTATAACTCTGAAGGACTTCAGGCAGAATGTTAATGGAGACCATCAAAACAGTAGCAGACACAAATGGTGTTATAACTGACGGAAAACATATTTTATGCCCATATTCTGTTTTTTTATACAGTGTATGCTACCATAAATACTTTTATTTTAGCCCCCATCCCATGTTAAATCATAATGAATCTGAATAATAAATTAAAAGAAATAATAAAAAGAAAATATCTGAAATGTACCATGAACAAGAATTATATCTCAATGGCACAAAAGTGGTTTATCACTGTTTAATGTTGTTTCTGTTCTGAGCTAACTTTAGCCAATGTACTTCTTTTAAAGAGTTTGGTAAAAACATCTACTCCTTGTATCTACTTTCAAAAAAGTAAAGAATAAGTGTGAGGCTAAAACACGCTAATTTTCAAGATCAATCAATATCCAACAAGTCAAGTGACTAGAAAAGTAAAGGTAAGTGCAAAAAAAATGCTGTAACACACTACACAATACACATATAGATTTTTTTTAATAAATAGATTTTTTAAAGTAATACAATCATTTCTAGACAATCAGAACCTTTCCTACTCAATATATTGTACTAAATTGTTTGCAGTGTCTACCACATAAACCGCTGATGCACACACAAAATATTATATAACTATTATATAACTACTTGTATAAAATCATCATGTGTGTATTTGTATGCTCTAGTTATGTAAATTCTTCTATTGTATATAATTTAACACCAGGGTTTTAGGTAGTTGGGTGGTATTTATTTCCTTGTGTGCCTTTCATTTGTTTTTATTTAGAGGTGGTCCTTTACATGACAAATACGTTAGATAAATGGTTCCTACACCCATACATTCTACTCGACATACGTGTTATTTACTTAAGATCAAACTGTCAATAAGGAAAAGGCGTGATATGTATTTTCCATGTCACAGCTGCTACTTCAGAGAACATGGTGGCTTACATTTTCCCCAAATAATGGCAGGTGATTTGTACAAACATGCGGAATTTGAAAAATGTAATCTATAAAGGCAAAATTTAAAAAAATGAATAAAATTCTTTTTTCATTATGACTGATCAACAAGTGGTGTATCTGTAAGAACAACAATAATACATTTGTTTGTTATATTTTAAATTATTTTAGAATCATTTTACTTATTCAATTTTATTTTTTTATGGAAAAATGGTCGTTTGTAAGAGAGAGGTAAATGATAAAGTGTCAAATGCTGGCATGAAAAGTTTGACCTTATTATTTTTTAAATGACCATGATCTGTGATGCTACGCGTAAGGAAGTTTTTCTTTACTGTAGTAGAAGTGGTTGAGGTGAGCGGTAGAAGGTAAAAAAAAAGTGCGACAATTTCACCATACATGGCATAGTCATATGGCTATCTTGAATACAAAGTATTAATATTAGTGTTTTTCTACCCAATTATTTGTGAAGTATTCTATATGGATGTCACCATGTTAGGATGAACATACTGGGTTTTTATTCTCATGAAATATGCACAATGGTCTGTTACCTTAATAAAACATTTAATATTTATAAATATTTAATAACTATAATCTTATTCTGCTTGACAGGGTGATCAACTGCTACATAAACACATTTTAAACATTTTATTTGCGACATTTTGTTTCACAACTTAAGAACATTCCTCTTGCCCTGCAAACTTCATTATATGTCCTTCCCAGCATGCATCTGAGACGATGTTGCCACGAGAGCTGACCCATATTGGATGAGTATTTTACCTTTGTTCTAGGAAATTGGACCTGTTTACATTTATAGTAGTCTATGTCATTTGTATTTTTTTGTAATAAATCAATAATGGCAGTTTAAGAAATTTGTAAAAAACCTGGAGGCTAAAAGAGGGCAGAAATGTAGAAAGAGTAATCAAATTCTATGTTTTGTTAACATTTATTTATGTCAAAGGAACCACATGTGGAAGCTAAGGGAGAGCATCAAGAACCAAAAGACCAACATGGCTTTTAATACAAAGAAAGGTTGAACAAGTAGAATCATCTTCAAATGTATATTTAATTATTTAACATTAACATAGATTTATGCAAATAAATGCATTCCAATTAATTAATATGCAGTTGCTTACATTTTGACTTGCTGGTAGCTGGGTGATTATTGCAAATATCAAACAACATAGGTAACTTAAGTATGGGCCTACATTCAAAAAATGTTCCTCTGATGCCATTAAAGGATTGAAACCTAGAATATACAGTCTTTGAGGAGCTATTATCACTAAATCACCCTTTCATTACTTAACACATAATACATTTTCAGTAGTTTCTCCTTAATTCATATGGCCCCCATACTGTATTTGAATCATCCTTAGGCCAAGTCGCATTGTCTTGCAAAGAATTTGTCTCTGAGGATTCATCTGGAGAGAGATGGTGAGCCATCTTTGGATTCAGTTCGTTGGTGACAGCCATAAAGGGTGAGAAGGCATACGATGAAGTTGCTGGAAAACTAGCAGAGTAATGTACATCATCGAGAGCATGTAAAGAGTAGGCTTGAGATGCTTGAGATGCAGACCCTCTACTAGAGCTTCTGTAGTGAGAACTCCCTGATTCCGGAGACAGACAGCTTGTGGATGAAGATACTGTTTGTGAGGTGTCCGAGCATAAAACATCCAGCTGGTTGATAGTGTCAGGCACAGTTTGTTCCCATGAGTCTCTCTGTAAAATTAAATTGATTTATCAATAACAAACAGATATTCACCAGCTTGTCTAGCTAAAAGTCTGAAAGGGATCCTTCATATTATAATGAATATTACATTATGAGAAGAACTACTGCAAACGCCTCCATACGGAACCATTTTTCTCCTGTCCCATTTCTAGCAGAATTGAATGCAAAAATAAAGTTGTGGTCCTTTTGTAAAATTAAGTATAACATTGATTGTACCATATTGTGATTAAGGTCAAATTCATCCTAATCCATTCTTCATTTTTTAATGGTTCACCAAGAATGCCTACAAAGTATTTTTTAATTTAAGAGTAAGGAGTTGAAGGGGCAGCAAAGATAATTATACCCAGCAGTGCCTTGTCTTCTTTTTGCTTTGTTTTTATTACATTATCTTTATGAGGGAAACATTTCAATAAAGGAAACATGGACATGATGGCATTTCATTAGGATCACAGGTGGTGTGATATTTACATCACACAGTCACTTGTGACATCACAACACACAAGGTCTTTCAGAGATAGTCTGATAGATACTTGTGTTAGTTCAGCAGCTATGGAAAAGCCAAAAAACTAATATAATGGAGCATATTCAATAAACATTATCTTGGATTTGATATAATTTTTTTTTCTTCTAATGTTCTTGATTATTAAAAATCACTAGTATATTCAGTTCTTAACATGACACCATCCTAAAATCGACTTATTACCATATTTTATATGTAGAAATATACCAGAATAAAATCAACTGTTGATATACACAGAGATAAAGATAAAGTAAACTTTTCAAGGAAAAATGATTAAACTACCTGAGAATCCAGAATGTTCAAAGTTATAAATGTTATTATATGTTAACGTCATATCATTACCTGCTATCATGTTTTTACTTTTTAAAGCATTAGTTTCTCACTCCATTCAAAATCCTTGTAGCACTTACTACTTACAATATGTTTGTAGTGCACATAGACTTTCTGTTGCAATGATTTTATTGTAAATATAATTGTTTATCAGTACTTTTCTGATTTGTGTTTGCTATAAAAATTAAAAATGACTCTCACTAACACTCACAAAAACACTGCCCTTTCGTGTAAGTACCTAGCTAATGCAGCTGATAATGGGGAGAAGTGGACAAGGAAAGAGGACAGAAGAAAGAAGGACAAGAAGAGGCAAGGGGAAAAGCTGAGCTGTGGAAAAGTAGACAGGGACATGAAAGTGGTCAGCAGAGAAGGTAGGGAAACAGTAGAAAAGTGAAAAAAGTGTAACAGACGATCTTGATGAGTTTTTTCTGGGGGGAAAAAACATTTTCTTATAATCTGGCAAGTACAGTTTTTCCCTTAAAGTATTTTACCTTTACCAGTCACCTCCTTTCCATTTCTCCATTCTGTCCTTCATTAATTTTTACCTTTACAGACTCAAATATATGGATCATCCTGAAAACTCACATGAATGCATAGGAACCCTACACATGTTGCCTTCTAGAATTCTAGAGCCAGCTTCAAGAAAATAACTGCTCTAAAGCTATCAGGAATTCATCAAATTCATGGCTATACAAATATATTACATTTATTATTATTATGGAAATATTTATTTTTCTATAGCAACAATATGATTCACAATCTACCAATGAATCTATGAATCATAATAACAATAGGGATGTTTTCCTAGTGACATAAAAAATGAAAGAACTTCCGAATAAGAGAAGGCAACAGCGTTTTTTCCTTTTGGCTGTAGATATAGATATTGTAATGAAACAAACACTTACCAATAAATAATGTGATGGATCCCCGGAGAAATGAGGTAGTAGAGGTGGTAGCGATGATGCACTAAAATGTGACCCATTGGCGGACGTTATGGAAGTGCCTCGATAGTCATCTATGAAATATGGATCTAGCAGAGGAGGGTAACTTTGGATGGATGCAGGATCACATGGCTTTGCCCCCAAAGATGAAGAATATAGATCGTTTGAGTAATGCTTTGTAGTGTGGATTTCAGATTCAGGCAAAAATGACCTCCTTACTCCGTAATATCCAGAAAGCACTGGTGAACCTAATTAGAGTAATAATGGCTTTATTAATACATTCTAATCTAATGTGTGATTAAGACTCGAGCAGTACCCCTAAGAGGCTACCAAGACCAAGGAATGCTGTCATCTATTTCAATAAGCATTTAACTAGACCTACTTAAAAGTTGAGAGAAAGAACAACATACCAAAAAAAAAAAGATTTAAAGATGTAAAGCTGGATGTAATAACATAATCGAAATCTAATGGAAAATAGGCAGACCAGGTGGGCCGAATGGTTCTGTTGTCAAATTCTATGTTTCTGTGTTCCTGGACCTCAAAAGGTGTCTTTTTCACAGAAGATGAAAGGTAGCACCTTTGACTAAAGAATATGGAGGGCACTCAAAAAAATCCAACTTCAATTTTAAATAAACTTTTCCAATTTGAAATGTTTTCAATGATTATATATACGGTATATATATATATATATATTATATATATATATATATATATATATATATATACACACACACACACATGTTGATACATGAGGTAGATAGATAGATAGAGAGAAGAAATATTTGTAATTGTTGTTTATACGGTAGTAGAGATTGTATCCATAAAAATAAAATCAAATAAATATAACATAAATGTTCTTCTTTGCCAAAGGATAGACATGTTTTAAATGATTTTATCTACTATGAAATACTTACTTGACATTTGGACAAATGGAGTCTGGGAGACGTTGGTACTGCTCTGTAAATGAAAGACACGTTTCAAAATGTTTGCAGGATTAATCCAATTTTTAAAGAACATAGCTTTAAAGTATGTTGCATATCAGGTAGTTTTGGAAATGTAAATCACTAGAATCTAAGTGAATAATATAATATAAAAGCTACAGTTTACATTCTTCGATAGCATGTGCATGTTCTCATCCAGGCCATTTCTTATAATATTTGTTATCTATGTGCTGAATGATTTTAGACATTTTTTCCATTAATAGCAGCTGTGCCAGTTCGAGAGTTGTGCCAAAAAGGATATGTGCATTCACTTAATGGATAGATGGGCTCGATTCATCTAGAAAGTAGACTATTGAAGAAAAATGATTGCGTGTGTTTTATAGGCAGTGTTGTGTGAATGGGTGTGTATGTGTGTTAGCATGAGTGTGTACGTGTGTAGTATAGGGAGGGTGTGTTGTGTGAATGGGAGTTTATGTGTGTTAGCATGAGTGTGTACGTGTGTAGTATAGGGAGTGTGTGTTGTGTGAATGTGTGTGTATGTGTGTTAGCATCAGTGTGCACATGTATTAAAGGGAGTGTGTGTGTTAGCATGAGGGTGTATTTGATTGTGTGAGAGGGAGTGTGTTAGTATGAGTGTGTGTTAGAGTGTTGGTTAGTGTACGAGTCAGTATGCGTTAGCATACGTGTGTTGGCGTGAGTGTGCATATATCTGTGTTAGAATAAGCATGCAAGTTTGTGTAAGTGGGGGAGTGTGTGTGTAAATATGAGTGCCAGTGTGTATGTACGGGGGGGGCAGATGGGGCCACTTGGCTTAGCCTCAGATGGACCAGCCCTCCCTTGGATAACAAGCACAAACCACTCTACCACATCTAGACTGAGTGGAACACTGAATATCATAATAGCAAGTATAAAACTATAAGCAGTTGAAAGCAAACGCTGGACTGCCAACTGAGACTAAATTACATTCAGTGAAGTTAACTAGCCATACAATGTGACCAGTCAGGATGCCCATGCCCACCCCTGCCCACTGCCGAAAGGGCCTACAATGGGCATGTGAGTGTAAGAACTTGACCACGGAAATATAGAAGAGGGGCTGGTTTAGCATGGATTTGACTTATTTTAAAAAGTGAAAAGGAACAAGCGCTGCATTATTTGTTAAATAAATAAATAAATACACTGTGCTAGCTCATGGGGTCTCATTGGATTTCTGGAATGCATGGAAACAAATGTCACCAACGAACACTGACAGATTAAATGAAATCACAAATTAAACAAAATCTATAATTAATCACTTGATCTATTTTGTGAATAGCTATGACAAACCATAGGCCATCAGATACATATATGTATACATATAGACATACCGTAATTTAAATTGTACCTGTCCTGAAGATGCCTACAAAACTTAATAGCCTGTTCGTATGTGATCGTTTAAACCTTTAGAAATAATACATCCTACAGATCACCACTAATTTGAACTCAACTTTGGGATACATATATTTTACATAAATAAATTTAAAAAAACTACCTACAAAATTTTTCTGATCCACGTACGCTTTTGCTTCCCATTGACAATTAAATTCAATTAGTTTAAAATGGCATGGATGATTTTCTTTTAAAAAAAAAAGTGATTTCTTGAGACGCAGATAATGACGAGCAAGAGTATTTTGCATTTGGCAAACAGAAGGTTCCTGCTGCATGTGACAGACAAATTTGGAGGTTAAAATTTGAATGAAATTTGCCCATCAGAGGCTTCCTTTAGCTAATACCAAAGACAGCTGTCCAGAATAGAAAAACTGCATAGAAATAGAATCATTAAAAACAACATGTTGACTATCTGGCAAACCGATTCAAGCACTGATGAAAGATCTAGCAAAGGCATTCATCAAGTATATAGTAACCTTTCGTATAAGAATGACCAAACAAGCTTCTTGTATGGAATTGTGAAAGCTTTATACTTAAAGACAAATTTTAATTATTGTCCAGACGGCAGTATGTGCATGCTAATATTAGGCATAAACATGTGGAATAATAGATTCTTTTTTTCACAAATATACCTATAGCTATACCTATAAATACCACGTAAATCATATTCTTACTTCCTGAATTGCATCCATAATATATATTTATTTAAATGTTAAATTTATAATTACAGCTACAGGGCTAGTTAAATAAGTTATCAGCTTAAGTTACAATGGCAAGGACAGCAGAAATTGAAGAAAAATGTATTTTGGATCTATGTATCTTTTTTCACTACATAGCATTGTGAATAAAATATAAGGGTTACTACAAGTATACAAATTAGTAATAAAAAAGGGGCTATAGTAAAAGTTAAAATAGGCAATTTCAGATCAAAGCAACTGGCGAAAATTATGCAAACTTAGTGATGTCTTTACTAAATGTTATACTAAGAAACAGATAAAGTAGCAGAAATCATGGCATCGGTGGTATGGGGTGGTAAGGAGACTAAGGGAACATACTACTAATGGGCCCATGAGTAGGACTTCAGATGTGTGAAGTTATCTTTCGAAAAGATACATGTTGTTTGGCTACTTGCATATCAGAGAACTTCCCAGGTTTCACCCAGGGCTGTCGGTTAGTTACTTGAAATCTTCTGTCACAGTCAACACCCTGTGAGGGTCCAAGGTAAGTCTATAGGGCATCGTAGGTATTGGCGGTGGTATATTTTGGATGAATCTCAGCCACTCTTGTAACCATGGGTGTCCACAGGATTTTTTCCCAGATGGGCTAAAATATCCTCCCCACCTTTCCCCTCTCCCACCTCAATGCCTCCATACTCTATATTGTCCCTATTGCCTAAATGTGTTGGCTTAGGAGAGGGGTTTTCTGGTGAGGCAAATGTGAGTTGCCCATTTAGAGGAAAAAGTAGATGACCCTGATAGTAGCAGCTACAGACCATGATGAACCTACGCAACACAAGAACTTTAGTTTACAATAGCTTGGATAGATGTTCAGCCAGTAATGGCTGACTGTATATCATCAGAGCTGCAGTTAGTGTATACTGTTGGCCACCACAACCTAGGTCTATAACTACAATTCCCCATGGAGTTCAGCCAGCAATATGGCTGCTGAATATTACTGTAGATTCAGTCAATAAAAATTAGTGTTTAAACTAAAGACTTATTGTAGCCCCCAAAGCCCAATCTATAGTTACCAGCTACTATTTATTCTATTGCTGGCTCAACTAGTTAGTTTTCCAGCAGTTGTGGTAAAATTTGGCACTCAAAGTGCTGTCATGTTTGTCATGATGTTCAGTCAACTAAATGGAGGACTGCGAATCACAAGATGTGCATTCTACAGCAGCTGCAGTACCAATCCATAATGATAGAAACCTTTGACACTCCAGCTGGGGCAAAGATGGCACTGATAAGCGGTTAGGGGCAAAGGTGGCCCTGTGGAACATGTTGATTGGTGATTTTAGGGCTTTCTAGACATAGCATATTGGATTCTGTCATACTTTTGCCAGTGTCTCTATAATTCTAACTAGAAATCATTTAGTACAAGGACCGGGCTATGATCCGGCAAGGAATAGGATACGTTACCAGTGCAGCAGACTAAGGTTTCTATGTTGTTTTCAAGTGTTTAAAACATGGGACATCACTTTTAAACATTGCCTCTCTGGGGTGTAATGGTGACAAAAGATTTGGAGTGCTCTGACTTTTGTATTATCTTTGCTTCAAGTCCTTTTTTTATGTGTTCTCCACCTGTCCCGGTTTCTGCTAGTATACAGGTTCCACACGCTATCTGTACAAAAAAAAGCTTCAGCTAGTCTTCTTTTTGACCTATCAATCACCTCTTTACTCAAACGTGCCTCTGAAATGTCTTTTTGAGTTTCTCTTTTCTTTTTTTTTACTATTTTTTTATGGCACGAAGTATATACAGTGATTTAATAAGGAGCGGATTATACAGACAATAGAAACGGGGAGGTGGGTTTTTACTGAAAGACTCATTTACATAAAGCTGGTGACTCCAAAAATATAGCAAAAGGTAAACCGGTGGTATGTGTTTAGGCGCGCCTGCAGTCACCTCTTAGTTGTGGAAAAATAGCTTGTAAAAACCTTTTCTTAGATATTCGTGTCATTTGTACATTTCCTTTACACAAATAAAAGTCTAGCCTCAAGCTACTCTAAAAAGTGCGGGGAAAAATGTTGTATTGCCATGTGTGTCAACATATTAAAATGCTGGGTAGATGTATTATTGCTCTATTGGATTTTCAAAAGGTGCCGCACTGTAATTGTAGGCAGCATTTTCAAAATTCAGTTCTAAATTACCCTCAATAATATTAGATTTAAAGGTATAGTCTTTTCAATGCACTAATATACTCTTAGAATAAGATATAGAGTCACAATGGGTCAGATCTTCTTGTTCACCTATGAATAAACCATAAAGAAACAACTAGTAGTAATTTATCCATCTACGTATGAGAATATTTTGAAAACCTAACCCCCAGTGCTTGGGAATTATGTGTTTTTCTGCATGGGAGAATATAAATGAAGGTCTGATGAAGGGGCAGTGTATAGGATATTGGATAGACATAATATTATAAGGCTTGAAACCATTGTTTGTTGTATACATCATGTTCTAAGATGGCTAAGGTTCTGTGTGTGGACAACTGAAATGTGATAGCTTTCTTCTTTATTTAGCCATCTATTATATATTTTGAACACTTGTTTACAGATTTAACAACCTGTCCTCTCCTATTAACTACTGCAGAAATAGCTTCTACCAGCTACCAGTGGAAACCAGAAGCCACATAGCTACTAAACTTTACTATCCATTGTATGGTAGTTCCACAGATGTCTAGCCTCACCCTCTTATGAAGCTGCTTCCCCAAAAGAAGGAAAGATCCAAGTAGCCTTCTCTGGGAAGTTCCCAGGTATGATGCGTAGAGATAATTTGGTAGAAGACCAAAGGATTATCTCTGATAGAGATTCATCACCTTCATGATTAAGATAACTGTACAAGTTAAATCACAAAATGTTGGGCGAACACGTATACTGTCAGAATCTTAACATCTCCCAGAGTACATCTTGGAGGATTTATCTCCAATGAACTCCATTTCCTAATACTTCTAATGAAGCTCTGTTGTTTCTTTAAGCATTAAGTACACTGGCATAACTACAGGGGTTGTAGTGGTCGCTGCTGCGATGGAGCCCATGCCTCTAGGGGACCAGGTAGGACCCTTGTGACCCCTTGTTCCTATCTCCTTACACCGATTCAAAGTAGTTTAGAAAGGGCCCTTCCGACCAGGACCGCACCGATCCAGGTCAGAAAGGTCTTTTCTAAACTATTTTGAACTGGCAAGGGGAGACAGGAACATATCGGGGTCACATCACATGACCCCACGGTGTAACCAAGGCTGTCCACGCAGTGCACAAGCAGCCAGAGAGAAAGCTGCCATAGCATTGAAAGGTAAGCAGGGGCGGGAGGTGAGATATATTTATATATGTTTGTATATATGTAGGCATTGATGTGAGCATGGATGTGTAGTTGTGTGTTTTATGTGTGTGTGAGCATGGATGTCTAAACTGGGGGAGATGGAGTGTGTGTTAGTGAGTAAGTGTATGTGATTTGTGTAAGCGTGTTTACATATGTTGTATGTTGGAAGGGGGGGGCGAGGGGCAAAAAAGGCACAGACCTTTTGTGTTGTGGCAATGATGATACAGGCTACCCGTTGAACCAAATGTAATAAATCTCAATTATCTCTAAAGAATTTTGACTGTGAGCACACCTCAAGTTGGTGGGACCCTTATATATCTTACTATAGTATAACTTATTGGGGGGGAAAACATAAGTTGCAGAGTTTTATAGTACACCGTAATCTGTTATATGATATAACAGATGTTTCTGTTTTCCTATCTCCTAATATCTGTATATTAGGAGTGATTGTCAGATAGCACCCCATTCCAGGGAATAAACATTTCTGCTTGATATATTGGAGCCCATTCTGTTGTTACACATACAACCGAACACATAAAACTGCCCATGTCATCACTAAAATTAAACACAAACACTATTTCACATCAAGTTTTCAGATAAGGACCACATGATGTAAATAAATGTCAATGTTGTACCAGCTCATAAAATATTGTTGAAGATTTGCATTCTTATACTGATCACCACGGCAACCTCAAATATGAATCAGGTTGGAATGGCAAACAAAATAAATTGAATATTCATAGGTACTTGTTTGGTCCAGAGTGGACCTTGACAAAAACTTAATCCCATATGTGAAAATCAGCAGAAAGTAGCACTTATCTCAAAACATGGAATACTGACAAAATGATCCCCATTAAATGTGTGACGTGTGCATGATCCTTCCATTCTTCCCATGAATGCAACATAAAACAGACCATATGAGACCATAGTTTCTATGTAAAAAATTGAATTAATTTTCATTCTATCGCTACAGGTGTGCCTGCATGGATAAGGGGCAAGGGAGGTGGCATGGGTGGGCTCTATGCATCCCTTAGGCTACCTTATATATGTTTTAAACCCAATGTTACTGGGAACAAGATGAGGGGGTAGTAGAACCTATGATTGCCAAGGAAAGTGACGCTTGCGGTGACATCCTGTATACCTATTGGAGGATCCGGAGAGAACATCACCGCAAGTGCAGCCATTTTCTCCGAAGTTGCCTGCAGGAGATGCGGACGAAGAAAGATTGCAGATTAAGGATTGAAGATAGAATAGAGAAGAGAAGGGAGAAGGTAAAGGATGAAGAGTATGTGGAAGCAAAATGGGTCTGTGGAAGTGGTCAGTAGACTATGGAAACATTTACAGAGCGTAAAAGAGAGAGTGAACGAGAGTGAGAGTGTGAGAAAGTGAGTCTGAAAAGTCAGCTAGAGTGGGCACCAGGCAATGAATTTCGTTCCTAAATCAAAAATGCCCCCCAGATTTTTGGCCAAAATGAATGGACAAGGAAGAAAATTTGTTCCCGAAAAAGATTGGGCCAAAGATTTGTTTAAATCATTTTTGGCCCAGTTGCACATGTCTGTTATGTTTAAGAGACATTACCTTATTATAGTACAACATGTATTACATTTTTGTCTTAAAAGTTTCCAGGGATATAATTATGTCTGGTAATCTGAATCTGACCTCTGAAATCACAAAACTCTTCACCCCTCATTCTCAACATTGGCCTTAGAGAAATAGTACCAAGTTTTTTATATCACACCTTTTATAATATACCAGTAGTTTTCATATTTTCTTTTTTTTGTTCAGTTTCTGTACCACCAGATGGTGTAAAATAAGTTTAGTATTTAAAAAATATTTGTTCTGCTATAAAGGACTATGTATTCCAATGAAAAGACTCCAAGAAACATCACTTACATTTAACCTTGAACCCGTTGTCTGTCTAGATCTTTTTTCAGCAAGAAGATCTTTTACTGTGTGTTTTACTCGGACTCCTTGGTAAATCCGTTTATTGAAATCAGTGGGAACTAGAAAGAAATGAATGAAGAATTAATAGCCTGTCTTCACTAAATATCTTTTATTGATATAGCGCCAGCAATGTATGCAATGTTTCTTACAAATATATGTTCAGGGTATATGACAAGACTAAGACAGAAATTGATACATTAGGTGGAGAGGGCCCTGCTCGCAAGCTTACAATCTTAAATCAGCAGGTTTGCAAAGATCATAGATTAGAAGTTTCTCTATCCAACTTACTTTTCAAGACCTCAGAGATCGCCTCTACAGGTCTCTTGAATGTCTATTTGTTGATGAATGAAATAGTATCCCAAAAGAAGTGACAGGGGTTAACACAGTAACGAAATCTGAACATGGATGGAAAAGGCATAAGGCTTTTCTGAATCTAAAACAAGTTTCAGGACTGATTCAGGTTCAACTCTTTGAAGCATAAAATATAGGCAGACTAGAAGGCCAAAATCGTATCTGCCATCAAATTCTAGGTTTTTTATGAGCCAGTTGAAAATATTGGTAGTCAGAAAGGGGAATGTGACCAGTGTACCCATGGCATAGGTGTATACAGGGCCATCCTTTGTATGGTGAAAAGTAGGGCAGTTGCCCCGGATCCCAATTGTTCTGCTGCCAGGTGCCCCAGTAACCAAGACACACATTGTACAAGCGGGGCAGGTCGCACTGTCTGTCAAGAAGAAAGGGCTCCATGTGAGGTAAGAGGGTGTGAGAAGGGATTGAATGTGAGAGAGGCAGAGGGAAATCTTTGAGATGGAGTCGGGGTGGTGGAGAGCTCTCAGAGTAATTGCAGAGCTGTGAGAAATAGGTGGAGAGATGTAAAAGGAGTAAAGGGGAAGATGTAGAGCTGTGAGAGCTGTGAGAGCTGTAAGGGCAGAGAAGGAGGCTGTGTGTGTACGTGTGTATGCATTTGTATGGAGTTAGAGAGTATGTATTCATGTCTATGTGTCTAAGTGTATGAAGTTGGAGTGAGTACATGCATGTGTGTTACTGTACAGCATCAGTATATGGTGCTAGTGTGTATGTGAGTTTATCTTGTTAGCATGTATGTTTATGTTACTCTATGGGGTTAGAGTATGTTTAAGTTATTGGATGGTGTTACTGCATGCATTATAAATCACATCCATGTGTATAATTTTGAAACAGATTTATGGCAATTTATATGGGAATTAACTTTTTAAACATGCAAATATTGTAGTTCATACAAAATAGACGATTTGGGCGGGTTCTTTCCTATAAGTCAATGAAAGGGCTTGTGTTTGTAAAAGATATTACTGCGCTGGGTCATGAGTTAAAAAAGGAACATTGATTTAAGCGGTTCTTTTTAGTAAATGCATTTGGACAAGACTGGACAGTGGACGATTAACATGTTGCGTATTCTGGGCTTCTTTGTTACTGGGCAGTAGTCTCCCTGGCTGAATATTCCCAGCCCTCCCATTGGAAACGACGGCTTATACTACAGATCACAAAAGTATTACAGAGCAAGAGGATTTAGAATTCATATTGTAATTAACTAGTCTCTGAAATGATTTAAAATTACTAGTACATAATTATAAGTCTTTGGCAAACTTTAGTATATATATGCATGTTCATGTACGTATCTACATCGCCAGTACACCTGACACCGTCTTAACAAGGAAAAGAAGCGCCTGGTATTCTGCGTCTTTTTTTACGAGTGCTGACAGCGAGGAAGTGGAGGGTTCTTTGATCTTGTTAATGATAAATAACTATTCAAAGTTAATAAGTTATACAAAGTCAATATTTTATGACAGACCAATAGGTAGTAATTCTGTGTTGGGATTCCAGTGAAGTTACAGCATTTGACCTAAGTTGATTATCTCATTGCGACAGACAAAGACACCATAAGCTTGACATTTTTGCCAGTATCAAAATGATTGATGTTTTCTGTCCAAATAGCCTTAAAGAACCTGTGTCTTCATTATGAAAAATACCGGTTTTATACCCCATTCATTAAATGGCAAGGTACTTAGTTATGAACTTTCACCTATACATTTCAATATAGCGCCTTTACATTGATTTCTAAATCTTGGTATGTGCCAACTCATTGTTAAGATAAGTGCAAAAAAAAAATACTACTAGAAGTATTAACTAGATAAATATAATTGAGTGATCCTCTTATTATCAGGCAAAATAATTGCATAAGCATGCAGATAAATGACACTTCTTTTTTGTTTGTTTTTGCTGTTTTATAATTTACACCGGAAACCATGTTACTTTATGGGACTAAAGACCCACCACCTGTTAATGTTTAGTTACCGTACAGGGTCACTAAAGGAGACAGGTGCATTTTTTATTCACGGCAATATGTGACAAAAAGAGAAAGAAAATAACCGAGTATGTCTGTTTATCCGTGGAAGGCAGGTGATTAAGGAACGCCGAGCTTCTACTTATGTTTATACGAGTCATTGAGAATATAGCTTTACGTGCCTAAGAGCCAACGCATGAAGAGCAAGATGCAGAGAAAGGAAGATTTCTTTTCATATTAAATTGCTGATGTTTGGCTACTTTTGGTTTATTGAAATATGTTATGAGTAATAAAAAAAAAAAAATCACTTGAAAGTAAATGCAAAGATTCATGAGTTATTCAGTCGATACAGTCTGTCTATTTTAACGCATCTAGCAAGGTCACAGCCCTTGCTTGTTCCTTGAGCTTGTCTTATTGTTCGGGGAAGCCTTATGCTTATACATGCATGCTTAGCACCCCTATATTTGTAGTGCTAACACAATCCACGAATAATGAACAATATTAAGGGCATCGCGTTTTAAAGGGGCTGCTATACACAGTGCCAGTCTTTTAACCCTTTTGAGTGCCATAGACTCAGGGCTGGTGCAAGGACTTTTGCCACCCTAGGCAACACATAATTTTGCTGCCCCCTGGCTCCACCCCCACAAGCCCCTCCCCTTTTGCCACACCCACCCATGCACTCCTAACTGGCTGACTCGCTCCCACTCCTCCCCATAGTGACCGTGTGCCGCGGATGAATGACAGCGGCCGGCGGCTCGTGGCTGCAGCCTGCACTGCCTGCGCGGATGCCTGCCTACTTGTGAGCGCCTACTTTGCCTATAGGTGGTGCCGGCCCTGCATTGAATCTATAGTTTTAGTTGCCACCTTACACAGGCAAACTTTATTCAGGTTCCACAGACACAATTTCCAAATAAAGTTTAGGTCACATATTTTCAGTTAAGCTATTCGCTAATCTTGTTTCACAACTCTGATTGAGGATTATGGGAGTTGTTGTCCACAAAAGGCACACACAGAATTATATATTTTGACAGATAGGGGGCGCTTGTGCTGTCTCAGTCTCTTTCTTCTGCATGTTAGCGGGGATCAGGTAACTTTGCTGCATGCTGGCAAGCTGACCATTCAGAAAACACTTCTACGTTTTTCTTTTACAATTGTACAACCTCGCAGAATGTCTCAAAATATCCATCTCAACTCAAACCATACCAATACAATATTTGAAAGCAAGTAAGATCCTATACATTAAATACTTTCAGAATTAATAAAAAGAGGACCGAAGGAAACTGCAAAGTTAGCCAGATGGCCAGTTCAGACCTTCATCCATTAAAAAATATCTCGTTTGCATATTTTTACCAAACTTTGATTTTACATATTTGTACATAACATTTAATGTATCTGATGAATTGCTGGCTGTCTCATTGCTGTCCTTGGTTATGTTTGGCTGGGATGTGTAGAAAAAACGCAAGTCACTTAATTGACTTTTTTCCTTTTAGCTCTTGCATCCAAGCCAAACCTTGGCTCTGTTGTGGCTTTTAGGGGCAACCTATTGGTGTGTACAACTGCCTCATAAAGGGCATGGTAGGCATGGTGGCATGTGGACAGCCTGATCAAGTCTGGGGTTATTTAACACATCAGCACACTTTTACTAATATGTTGATCATTCCAAAACACGTTTCATAATCTGTAAACACACTTACTCCATTTAAAACATGGAACCCTAAATACCTCTGCATACAAAAAACATCTGCTGAAATGCAATTGAAAAGAAATAAAGCCATTGTGCGAGATGACAAAATAGTATACAACTTCACGTTTCAGCTGTTATTTGTTTGCTTAGGATCCTTCCAGCAGCCTTACCAGGCTTCATTATTCCTTTTATGTGAAAAGGTAGCCTTGAATAGCAAAGCACCACTAAAGAATGGGTCTTCCAACAAAACACATACTTGCAGTATTAGAATATATCTACAGCCGGCATTATGGTAACAGGATAAAGAAACAATAAGCTAATAGGGTAAATAAAACTCACTACTTGTGTAGTGGGGAAACAAAAGGACTTTTTAGAATTCTCGCACACGCCCAGTACAATGCCCACGTTAGCTACTATAAATATTTATGAAAAATGTTACTTTGATAATAACTTCCCTTTCTGGTCATTTTTTTGTTGCCTTGATCCCGTCAACAGAGTGAATTGTATCCATACAATAAGCTTTGTCAGCAGGTCCACAGACAAGATTCAACTTGGTCTAAAAAACATGTAATTAGCCTAAATGGTAGCGAGTGATACTTTTGTTCGGAAACCAACTATTTGTTTAGGGTTCAAGGGATTGGACAAAAAAATATATTTGTTGAATACAACTAATGATGTCTTTATCCCCCTAGAGTTGCACCACCCTTTAGAGGGAGCATGACACCTGATGTTTAACCATATATCCATTTTAACAGCAATATCCCTGATCATCAACACCGATGTAAAGATAGTGGCAGTTCTGCAAGAAGAGTCCTGAATAATTGATTTTAGCCCAAAATGGCTGGTTATTTCACACATGTTCTCCTCACTATATCCAATATTAAATACAGCAGCCAACAATCTCTGGCAAATGTATATTTGATCACATTATCTGTAGAATTGAAGAAACTACATCGGCTACTGGTGACGCTATTAACTTTAAACCCCTTACAATGGTAATCAGGTATAAAAGCGGACCATTATATTTACAGGAGATGTTTGCCCTCCACCTTTTCAAGAAAGCTTGTCCTCAACTGCCCTCGCAACAAGTAGGAAATACTGCAAGGAAAAACAAGGAGGCCATTCACCTTCTTTTGTAGGTGCACAGCTCTAGAACACAATCTTTCCACCTACGGCAACTCAAACCAACCCACATCCAGAAGAAAACTGAAGATCTGGCTTCTCAACCAGGTAGCCCCCTTCATCATCTCCTAACCTGTCTTGCCTTATCTTATTTTCAACTTTAAGTAGATTTAGAATGATTTAGACCAGAAGCTACAACACACATTTTTATAGCACTATGGATCTGTCTCTTTTTTCCCAAAAGTTGCATTAATTGATTTCCCCTTTCATTTGAGAGATTTCAACTAGATTAAGTGAAATGTTACACTTGGAATTGTATTATATTTACATTGAATAACCCACATATGTTTCTTTTTGGCTGCTATTGAAAAGATGCAAGGATGGTTGTAACCAAATATGTTGGTTATAGATCTTCACAGGAACACGCTGATGCTAAATGAAATCATGGTGTTGGTGTTGTAAGTGGATTTAGATAATTAACAAGTTCAACAAAGCACAATGTGGAATTCATATTCTGGGATAATTAGATGCTATTGTATAAGGTTGACATACTACAGGCTTTCCTATTGTAAGTAGAATTCCCAGGTGCCTAGTTCTTAAATGATCTGTTTGACAACTCTGTTTACAGTGACATGTAATTAATGCTGATCCTAAACACCCTCATCAATTTTATATTGTAACACGATTTTAGTCTTTTTTCACAAGGACAGAAAGCAGTGCTGAAGAAAATTGAGTCTCCTAATGATGTTTTTTTTTGCAGGATAGAAAAGATTCATATATATATAACTTGAAGAACAAAGTGTATGATGGAATAACTACAAAAGATATTGATGGAGGACTGAAGGAAAATGCATATTTAGGAGGTCAAATGTCGAGTAACACCATAGTATAACTTATCATTCCAGTTGATGGTGGCAGCTGTTTAAAAAATAATTAAATATGGTAGCAGGGATGCATTTATCTTCAGGACTGCCCTAGGCCTGACCCAGGAGAGCATCCCATGTACCAACCTCACATGATATGAAACCTGGTGCTCCACCTCAGAAGGACACAGGGCATCAGGTCTGATAAAGTCCTCTATGGTGCCACCACTGTACAGCAGAGTGTCTGCCGCCCCTGGAACATGCTGCTTTAGTCACCACTGTACAATAATCCAAATGGGTTATTTTCTGCCATTACATTCTCTTTTTCTGTGCTTAATTACATAAAAATGGATATTTTCATATTTTTCAGGAAGACAGAGCCTGTAGATGTTAGATAAGTGTTTTAGTGAACATACATATTTTTAGGATTCCTTTTTCTACTGGCCATCCACTTAGATAGCTGATCACTTTTTGATTTGTTGTAGTTTTGCTTATTTGTCACATTTAAATGTTTCAGATCATCAAATTAATTTAAATTTAAAATAACGCGAGTAAACAGAAAAAGAAAGCCCCAGGCGAGAGCATGGAGCAAGAAGGGCGCATGACTGAGGGGACGTCAGGCAGCCCTCTCCCCCCTTCCTGTTTTTCAGAAAATCTGCTGAGTCAGCTCAGGGGGCTGTCAGTCTATGTTGATTGACGGCCCTGAGCTGACAATGATAGGCGTGCATCATCCTACTGTGCTTAGGGGTGGGGGTCACTATATATTTGGGAGCCCAGCCCATTTAGGTCACTTTTTTGATTGACCTGGAAAGCTTTCCCTCCCTCCCACCCCTCTTTTTCTGTTCCTTGGCAGTTGGTTATCAAGCTGGCATAGAGCAAGGGTTAACCACCTTTGGTGTGGTTTTACCCGTGGTGCACAGGCCCTCGGCCTAAGTGCAGGACACTCCATGGGCTTGTGCCTTGGTGAATCCTAGCCGTGACAATGGCTGCCGTGCAGGGGACGCCGGTGGTCTCTACGGTTTTTACGGTTTTACGCCTGTGCCAGCCGGTTCGGTAGTTTACAGTCGTTTACAATTTAGGGTTACGATTTGTAACCTTTATATTTGGTTTACAATTGTTAGTTTTAAGGCTTGCACGTGTCATAAGTAAGTCGGGTGGTGCGGCACGTGCATCGCTATATCATATACTATGTTATATGGTGTTTACAAATAAAGTTTCTTTTCTATTAATAAAGTTATTTATATCTGTGTCACGGTGTGGAAGCCGTAAAGCAGACTGCACCGTGGCCTTATTTTTCCATAGTTGACTATAATTAAGCATTATATAGTTTACTTTGTGTTTGTGTATTTATTTGGGAAGGGGGGTAAAAGAGGGTGACGCATTGGCGCTACCTCAGTCAAGCATTTTTTAAAGGATCATTTAATTTATTGAAAGTAATGAGAAAGTGTAATCGTACCCCTAGACGTAATAACTGGTTGTGGTACCCTTGTTGGCAACAACTGCAATCAAACATTTGCAATAACTGGCCATGAGTCTTTTAAATTGCTGTGGAGGAATTTTGTCCCAGTCTTCTTGGCAGAATAGATTTAATTGAGCTGTATAAGAGGGTTTTGAGCACAAACTGCCTTTTTAAGGTCACGCCACAACATCTCAATTGGATTCAAGTCAGGACTTTGATTCGACCACTCCAGAACCTTCATTTTGTTTCTTTAAAGCCACTCAGAGATGAACTTGCATGTGTGTTTCAGATCATCGTCCTGCTGCATAACCCAACTGCGCTTGAGCTTTAGGTATTGAACTGATGGCCAGAGATTTTCCTTCAGGATTTTCTGGTAGAGAGCAGAGTTCATGTTTCCATCATATATGGCAAGTCGCCCAGGTCCTGACCCCGCAAGGTAAGCCCAGACCATCACACTGTCTCCACTGTGTTTGACTGTTGGTATGATATTTTTGTAACGGGACCCATGTCGTCCAAAATAAGTCCCACTTTTGACTTATCAATCAACAGATTATTAAACCAAATGTCTTGAGGGTTGTCAAGGTGTTTTGTTTTTGTTTGCAAATGTGAGACAAGCCTTTATGTTCTTTTTGGTCAGCGGTGGTTTTCCCCTTGTGACACTTCTATGGGTGCCATTTTTACACACTGACCTTAACTGAGGCAAATGAGGCCTGCATTTCTTTACACGTTGGTCTGGGTTCTTTTGTGTCCTCCTGGATATGTCATCAATGCGTTCTTGGAAGAATTTTGGTTGGCTGACCACTCCTGATTAGTTCACCACATTTTACTCTGTTTGTACAAAATGGCTCTCACTGTGGTTTGCTCAAGTCCCAGAGCCTTATGAATGCCTCTCTTTCCAGACTGATAGCTGTCAATGACTTTGTTTCTCATCTGTTCTTGACGTGCTTTAGATCGATGCATCATGTGCTGCTTATTGAGACTTTTTAGCCTTCTTCACTTTGCAAGACAGATTCTATTAAATTAACCTTACAACTAAGTAGTATGGTACGAAACTCGTCAAGTGATGATACTCTACTCTGGGTGGACAATAAAACCTTTCCTTTGGATTAAATTTCCTTTTTTTTTTGCTGAAGTATCCCAGGTGTGGTCCCTCTGTGGGAAAATAGAGGACCAGGCACTACCAAGTTTACGTTATACTGCTGGACTATATTGCTTGCTGTGTTGTTGCCTCTTTTTAATTGATGTTTGGATTCAACAAGGCTGGCAGTAATCATGCCTGGGTGTACTTAGTGAAATTGATTACCAATTACATTTGGTTAATTGGTTGATTAAGTTACTAAGGGGGCAATTACTTTTTCACACATGGCCAGGTAGTGTTGTATAGCTTTTTTCTTTACTCAGGTTTTGTCTAATATAAAAATTAGTTTGATGGTCTGAAATATATAAGTGTGGCAAAAATGGAAGAAATCGGGAAGGGGCAAATACTTTTTAATAGCACTGTATTTACTAAAAATATACTGAATTACTTCAGTATTACTATGCATCCTACTATTATTATTATTATTATTATTATTGTTTTTTGTGCACTGTTTGAAGAAAGGGAATATTTATTTTTTTCAAACAGTGCTACCAATCTTTTGAGTGATTTATAATGATCTAGTAGATATTGCTAGATCAATTGCATATTGCATCAATTAGTTGACATTACTCAAAACTGTCCATAAGACTGAAAAAAAAACAGAAAAAAACTTTAAATATACTATAGCTTGTTCATATTACTGATAATAAAATCCCCACAATATTAAAAACAATGCTATTCATTTTTTTAAAAAATACTTTTTTTTTAAAGAAAAATATATATATATTCTGTTTTTAAAGGGAATCTTTTATCTTAGCCATTTTTAAATTAGTTTATTAAATCTAGATATATAGTTTTCAATACAAGGAAAGCTGATATATGTGATATAACATGGCAAAACACACATGTTAATTCATATTCTGTCCTGAAATTGCTCCTCTGTTTCAAATCAACTGGCACCAAACAATACGGAAGAAATAATTTAATTATGCGAATCCCAATCCAAATATTACACTTTCCAATACTTATTGCCTTTGAAACTAAAAACAGATATACTTGGGCATTGTGACTGATAGACTTTAAAGCAATTTTTATTGACTTTTTTGTGTATTTTCTTTCAAGGTGGCACTTTGCTTCAATACAAATATCTGAACTGACTCTAAAGTAGAGGAATCCATTGCCCGAGCCTCTATTTGCTTAAACGATCTGTGTGTGTCTATCATAGTCTGGGCCTTTGCCTCAGGACAGCAGTTTTAAGCTTTGTTCTTTATTCTAAAGCCGCAGCACCTGCAGACTAGCGTCCTTTATATGGCTTCTGCATTCAAATGATGGTGATAGGTCTATTGTTCAAAATAAACATACAAATACAGCCATATTTTCAGGCTAAAAGAAAAAGAAAAATGTACAAATAAATGCAGCAACACTGATTTTTTGTAGTGAAGCACTTTGTTATTTCTGTAAGGAAAGCCATATTGTGGCTTTAAATCTTTGGTGTTACAAGGATTTACATCTATTTACGCAGCAATACTTTGTGCGATACCTGGATATCACATTATTTAAACTGTTATTAAATGTTATTTAACACCCTAGTTTAATTTTGTCTCATTTTCATGTTTTACAATATGTTTATAATAATGTTAAAATTTGTATACATAGAAATATTTTGTCCATTGACAAAATATTTATCAGGAAAATGTACCTCAATCATCTCTCTATAAAGGTCTGTTTGGCCTGATAATAAAAATGTTATCTCTGTTGTATACCCAGGGCCACCATCTTGAGGCAGAGTACAGAAAAGCCATGCTGCTTCATCCCACCCCACGTTCGTGCCACTGCTTCGGTAAAACTCAATGAGGCCACCAGACACCAAAGTTAGCACTGGGGATACTAGGGTTCTCAAAGTCCAGAAAAGAGCAAGAAGGTCCCATTTGGGCCCCAAAGCCAGGAAGTCCCCAGTCCCAGGCAGTGGGCTGTGAGGGCCAATAAGATGTACCCTGACAGATCAGTGAGGACGGGAACCCCTGCTTATCTGGGCCCTATACACAGCTACAGGTTGTACCCCACTGGTGCAGTCAAGGTAGCCACTTCCATGATATAGCCATTTGTTTCTAATACATACATATATATTATATAATACCATTCAAAAGTTTGGGGTCACTTGGAAATGTCCTTGGTTTTGGAAGAAAAGCAAATTTTGTCCATTAAAATATTAAAAAGATCAGAAATAGCTGCTGATTTCTGATGAAACATGTTTTCATAGGCGTACAGCGGCCCTTCATCACTCCCATCACTCCTGTGTGTTCCAGTGGCATGTTGTGTTTGCTAATCCAAGTTGAAGTTAAAAAAGGCTAATTGATCGTTATTATGTCAGCGAGAAATATATATTTAAAATATATATTTGAACATATTCAGGGAGGTTGAGGCTGTAATTAGGTTTCTCCCCAAATAGTAGTCTGCCCAGGACTGTCATGGTGGCGTGACCATGCTAAAAATCACAAGGTGACAACTACAAAAGGTTTTTTTTTTTTAATTATTACAACACTTTGAAATATGAGTGGTTGAAGATCACTGGCAACACTGTCAAATAGGATCATGTCATTTATAACTTGCATGAAAAGAATAATAATAAAGTTTATTCCTTTCCTATTTTTTTCTTGTGATGATCATGTTTCTAGTGACACACGGGGTACTCTTTTCTAAAGCCTCATTCAAATTTGAAAGGTTAGAGCAACAACAGAGTACTTCCTATCAGGGAGTGCCAATGAATAAATTCATACAGCAAGGACTATGGAAACAAATCAACTTTCTTGGGCTGTAATTTGCAAATAAAAAAAAGATTTTAATAAAATGATAAACAACTAAAAAGTCATAGAAATTATGGAAAATAAACACAAAAGTAACTGTCAAGATTCTACTCTTCACCTATCAATGTTCCTCCTGAAGATGACTGAAAAGGTTCGGTTTAACTTTATATGTAAACAGTACAACAACAATATTTACCGAAAAACCACAATTTAGGTCCAATTCTTACTTAGAATATAAAAAGAATGATTACCATCCTTTTTGTACAAACTGGACAAAAGAATTTCTATTTTCAAAGAAGGGCAAGACGAGCATCGTTTCCACTCAATGTGAGCGTACTTTGTATATTTTCACCTTGTTTTACTACATGGATTGCATTGTGTTTAGAATGATGGCGCCATAAATAATGTTAATAAAGACATTTTGATACAAAACTTTGTATTCATCAATAAATATCTCCAACAACCTTTCGAAAATACATTTAGTTTCATCTAACCACAGAGAACGCCACGAAGAACATGATCAAGTCCTTTTATATGACCAATCAATTTAAAGTTGTTTTTTTCAATTACACAATATCAGAACAAAAACATAAGGTATTGTTTCACAAAATACAGATTTTCACATGACTGTAATGGAAACTCTGTAATGTAGGTACTACTGTAACATTCATTAAAACTCCTTCAAAGTAATCATCGTATCAGAATAATTAGAAAAAATATTGGAAAGCAATACATGATGCTTCTGTGCTTCCTTCTATCAGTTATCGGTTTTTATTAACGTTAATGAAAACTAACCTGTTTCCATGTTGGATTCTACAAACGATCGATCTGGCTTCTTAGATGACCAAGTCAACCTTCAACATAAAACTTCTCGGCAGCTGAGCAGCAAGCAAAATGAGAATATGGTCTGTTCATATCGTTCAATGCAGACGCGGACAAGAAAGGGACATTTTCTCAGACTGTAAAGTGTCCAAAGTGAATTTTTCTCTTATTTGTTTACATGCAAATAATCTTTTGCTTACCTGTCTTCATGATTTGCATTGACAATGCTAGCTATGATCCTGGCTATTAGGCATAGGTATTTAAAAAACAAGCTTCTTGCTCTATCTGTAGCGAGGTAACATATATATATATATATATATATTATATATATATATATACACATATATAAACATACACAAAAACATGTTATTTTATTATAATTTAATGCCACTCATCAGCTCAAATTTATTTAAAATTATATGATTATAAATTAACTATTCTATTTGAAATACATACGCATAAGATTCATAATAATTATAATTACCAAAAATATATAGTCCAATATGTAAAAATGTGTCTATCATTTAAGTCATCAGTACATGGTGACAATATAATTCCATATATATATATATATAATATATATATAATATATATATATATTAATTTATTATAAAAAATCCATAATAATCCGTAACATTTATATAATTTTGCTTTTTACATGATACACTTTACTTTAATATGATTTGTACTTACTTTTTCAGATATCTTAGTATAAATAATTTAATTAAAACTGAAGTTGATATCTAGCAACAATTAAGTTGGGTTGTAGAGTTGTAATTTTTATATATAAGATCTCACAACTATGCTTAGTGTGAGTACAGATGGCACTATAGTATAGAGATGTTAGTGTACGCTTAGAAGGGACACTGAAGCAGAATGCGAACCTAAGTAGAGAAGGCCCAGATCCTAGCGATAGTACAATCTAAATGGGGTTGTAATGACAACTCATGAGTACAATCAAGAAGGAGTGTGAATTAAAGAAATCCGTGTAGCCTCTTCAGAAGGGATACATTTACTAAGGTCTTAATTACTGGACATATTCTTAAAACTGGTTTCCATAGCACAAAAACCGGGGTTTCCATAGAACAACACTGGATTTTTAATGGATGTAAAGTGTCTCCAACTTTAAAACCCATGGTAGTTTTTAATCCAGTGTCCATTGCTACATCATTACGCTGCTACATTGTCAATTTGTTAAATATTATTGAAAGCATTAAACATGATAAATAAAACACATGAATAGATATATACCGTGTACCAAAGCATTTCGTAGGGGTATTTTTCTTTATCCTGAGTACAAAGAGAAATAGAATCTGAGCACCGTGGTCTATATTAAAGTATTTATTTAGTAGAACAGACGTGTTTTTATAGTTCAGAAGAGTATACTAACAGGCATGTTTCTGTGTAATCCATTACTTTGCATAAAGCATCAATGGCTTTTAGGCCTAACTACAATCTCTTACTGAAAGACTCGCCTGATATCCACCTGTAAGTTAACTGTTTCATTACACACTATAATGTTATTTCCGTAATGTGCTTACACCTTTAGCGCAAAATAAAAATAATAATTAATTGGTTTTGGATTGGGGAAAAAACCATTGAAATGGCCACTGTGATCATTTTACTTAGATAGTTTCATGATAAACATACATGTGTTATGTTATTGTAATGTAATGCCACTCATGCCTCTCATCAGCTCAAATTTATTAGAAATGATTTAATTATCAATTAACGAAGTGTCTCCAACTTTAAAACCCATGGTAGTTTTTAATACAGTGTCCATTGTCCCATTGTCATTGTCACCAGTGAAGATGATAGAGTTGAGTTGAAACTACAGCTCTCCCTTTAGGAAAAATAATCCCTAATTCCCTATAGATTTTAGTCTAAAATGTTCTAGTCATTCAAATCTGTCCCTAAAGTACAGAAGACAATAGATACATGTTAAAAATAAGTAAAAACTACAATTATATATATATATATATAATATATATATATATATATAGCCGCTGTGTAACACAGTACACTCTCTTTGAATCATCTGTTCCTTAGCGCCTCTAAAAATTAGGTAAATACAACACCTCAGATGAACAACAACACGTTACATATTGCATGTGTCATGAATTATTCAACAAAAATAAAGCCAAAATGGAGAAGTCATGTGTGAAAAACTAAGTACACCTTATAATTCAATAGCTTGTTGAACCACCTTTAGCAGCAATAATTTAAGTACCGTATTTATCGGCGTATAACACGCACTTTTATGTCTAAAAAAATAAGTTTAAATCCTACCTGCGTGTTATACGCCGATAATTTTCTGTAGCCGCGTCCCCCGCACTTCCGGTTCCGGCGAGGGTGCGTGTTATACGCCGGAGCGTGTAATACGCTGGTAAGTACGGTAATCATTTTCTGTATGACTCTATCAGTCTCTCACACCTTTGAGGAATTTTGTCACACTCTCCTTTACAAATATATATTATTATATTCTATAATAGTATAATATATTATTATCATTTTATCCATATTATTTCTCTCACCATCACACATTCATCATTATGGAGCAACACTCGGAATGATGCCAGTCAGCACCATCAACGATTCCCATGCTGACATCATATACACATACTCATTGTTTCCATTTACTTGGAAACACATCAATAAGATAACTTTATATCCATCATAATAATTGGAATTGGAATGGATTCATAAACCCTGGATTATTTACCTTTACTCAACGCAGACAAAGAAGAATAGTAAGGACGATTGGCATTCCTTATCTTTTACAGATTATATGGAGTATATAAATAGAGATGTGCAATAGCAACTATTGTGTGTTTACTGTGGAAAATTCAGAGCATACATTATAAGCTGCGTGGAAGAATAGAGCTTGTATTCAGCGGTGTGTAGCTAGCACATCTCATTTGCCTTCAAATATTTGCATGACACTTGCCAGATGCCACTTGACATATCTCATTTTGGGGACAAAATACTTACTTGAAAAATAATTTAGATAATGGCAGCATACAATCTATTTTTAAACTAATTTTGATGAAGTTATCATGTCAAGAATGTTGCGTATTGATTGAGGAACAGGGCTGGACTGGCAATGAAGGGAGCCCCTGGCATTTTAAGAGCGAATGAATGGTGCGGTCTGTCAGCCAGAAAGCCATTTGCCTGGTGTGCCAGATGGCCAATCCTGGCCTGATCAGGAATGAGGCAGAATGCATTTAAACATTTACTCTGCTGGAGGAGGAAGGTGATGAACTGATGACATAATAGAAAAAATATTTTCCTAAAATATTAACTAACTTCCTCGTAATTTTAGGGGTTAATCAGCACGTGAGTGCAACAAGTATGGAACCATTCAAGTCTACTGATATCATTCATCTCTATGGAGACCATTCAAGACACCCATTTAAGTCAATAGAGGATGGAATGCATCTTTGAAACCCCCGCTATATATATATATATATATTATATATATATATATAATATATATATATTATATATATATATATGGCCCCTGCTATTTTTTAATCTACTGTCTTAGGCACAAATTAATGAAACTATTTTTGGCATCTTTTTTCTTTGTTTAGATGGCCCCTTTCCTTAAGCCATAACTGAAGATTGATGGTTTCATTGTTCATCATGGATAGTCCCTGAAAAGGTAAGTGGTGGTTCTTTTTTTCTCATAGGTTTGAACACTTAGTGCCAAATGCACATTTCTAAAAACTATTTTTAAAATAATTTATGAATGTCGGCTGACAGTGAGAATGAGGGACCCACAATTTTGTTTACCTTTTTTCAGTATCAGTATATTTTATATGAGGTAGCGGTAATGGCAGCGGCACCGCTAGCACCTTTAGCCAACGCACTATATTATGCAAACAGAACTCCAAATACATTAACTGAACTAACACATGCTTGCTTGATTGTAATACCTGCTGAAGCAAAAATATTTTCTTATCCATAGACGTTTTACTACTATATTGCATGCACTGATTGAATTGTTTTTGGCAATTTCAACAGATGGATGGTGATGGACCCAGAACGTTGTTTTTCTTTTAGCTTGTTTATTTAATTTTTAGGTGTACTTTGGTATTTATATTTGTGTGTGCCCTACTGAGGCTTTTGTCAGTGCCTGTTCTATCATCCCTAACCCTATTCTCCCACATGCCGGCAAACTATTGAAGGGATCACATTTATGTCATGTTATTTCTAGGGTTAAATTTTTTGGAAGAAACCCATTTCCAAGAAAATAAGATGCCACATATGGGCAAATGTTTTCATCGAAATAAGAGTCACAATCTAAGATACACAACCAACAGTATCTTCTAATTACTCATTTTAGATGTTCTCATAGGCAGTTATCTCCATATAGAAACATTGGGATTACCGAAAAGCTTGGTGACTTTATATATGATACTGTCATAGGATTCCATCTTTGTTACAAGTCAATTTGTGAAATTTCTGCCCTGATAGATCTACTCCAGTCCATTTAAGTGCTAGCATGATGAAGTGGAAGCCTCTAGGAGCAGCAACAGCTCAGCCATGAGGCAGTAGATCACGCACTCTCATAAAATAAGAATGCCAGGTGCTGAAGTGTGTAGTGGATAAAAATTGCCTGTCCTCTGTAGCACCTTTCACTACAGAGTTCCAAACTGTCTCTGGAAGCATCATCAGCACAAGCACCATGTGCTGGGAGCTTGATAAAATAGACTTACATCAAAATCACTGTATGCAATGTCAAATGATAGTTGGAGTTGTTTAAAACATACCGCCACTGGACTCTGAAACAGTGGAGTTGTGTTCTCTGGAGTGATAAATTGCACTTCACTAGCTGGAAGCATGATGGATAAATCTGGGGTTAGCAGATGCCAGGAGAACGCTATCTACTAGAATGGGAAGTTGGATGGAGGAGGCATAATAGTCTGGTGTTTTGTTTTTCTGGGTTTGGGCCACACTCCTTAGTTCCAGAGAAGAGTAATGTTAATGCTTCAACATACAAAGACATTTTGGACAATGCTATGCTTCCAACTTTATACCCCAGCGACAAAGCAAGACATGGCTTGACAAACTTGGTTTGGAGGAACGTGAGTGGCCCACACAGAGCCCTGACTAGAGATGGCAAAGTCTGGGGGGGGAATTAACAAATTGGGAAAAATAAAGATTTGTGGAAAAATGTAAAAGAAATACAGTGTAGAATATCTTATTTTACAATGATAAATATGTTTATGACATGGCATTCAAACTATATTACATGAAGGCCTTTAGCAAAGAGTTATAAGACTTTCTGTAAAGTCTCAAATTATTCCTGAAGACAAGCAAATCCCGGATTACAATTCAAATACCGAAAATTCAATTCTCAAATAATAGAAATATGCTTTTCTGTCTCTAGGGGTGCTGGAGGGAAAAAAAGCTTCAGTTAAGTTTGCACGTGGGCTCCATCTTGTTGGTATACAGAAGTTCATTGTTTCTCTCCCCTCAGTGAAAAATTAGGCTCTCTTTATAACCTTAAATTATCTAAATGATTCTTATTAATAATCTCCCCCATCACGCTGTAATGTCCTAGTATCCTATAGTCTGAAGCTGTCTAGTAAATTGTTTTTTTCTTTTCCTCCTCTCAGTAAAATGGTGAGACCAACATCCAGCTTTTGGAAACATTTCCACAGTTCACATTTTGCTGAGAACAAAATTGTAATTTGCAAATACGTTGACAAGAAATGTTCTTTTCCAAATGCTACAGGGATGACAAAACACATCCTTGCTTGCCAGAAATGTCATAAATACATAAAAAAATACTTTACTGAACTAAATGATGAGGGCCATTATAGCAATAGAAGTGCAGGTAGCTTTTCCCTCCATCGTTCCCATTCCAGAAACACTCTTTCTGCTCCTTCTGTAACAGCTGCATCATGTCAATGTTTCTTCACCAGCATCTTTGGGTAAGGAAGTGTTACAAGCTACTGCCTCACAAAAATACACAATACCTTTATTTGTAGATAGAATGACACCTGGAAATTGATCAATCTCTTGCAAGAGCAATTTCTTCTAATGGATCACCATTGTCAATAACTGAAAATGCATATTGGCAGGAAGCTTTTACATTTTTGAGACCATCATGCCATTTGCCCAGCAGATATTCCTTTAGCAAGCCTCTTTTAGAGTCAGAATGTGATGGAATTCAGTGGAGAATGGAAAAATCAGTGAAGCAAGTAAGTCTTTCAGTACTTACAGACGGATGGACAAATGTGCGGGGAAAAGGAATCAAGTTTGTGATTTTATTGAAGTATTGAAACGGGAGAGACCAGGCATTCTGCAGAGTATATCAGCAGTGAAATACACTCACTGGACACTATATTAGGTGCACCCGTTAAATTGCTTGTTAACACAAATAGCTAATTGGCCAATCACATGGCAGCAACTTAATGCATGTAGACGCGGTCAAGACAGCTTGCTAAAGTTAAACCGAGCATCAGAATTGGGAAGAAAGGGGATTTAAGTGACTTTGAACATGGCATGGTTGTCTGTGCCAGACGGGCTGGTCTGAGTATTACAGAAACTGCTGAGCTCCTGGGATTTTCATGCACAACCATCTCTAGGGTTTACAGAGGATTTACGAAAAAGAGAAAATATCCAGCAGTTGTGTGTGGACAAAAATACCTTATTGATGTCAGAGGACAATGGACACATTGGTTAGAGATGACAGAAAGGCAACAGTAACTCAAATAACTACTCGTTACAACCAAAGTATGCAGAATACCATCTCTGAATGCACAACACGTCGAACCTTGAAGCAGATGGGCTACAGCAGCAGAAGACCACACTGGATGACACTCCTGTCAGCTAAGAAAAGGAAATGGAGGCTACAATTCTCACAGGCTCACTAAGAATGGACAATCAAAGACTGGAAGAGCATTGCCTGGTCTGATGAGTCTTGATTGCAGCTGCGACATTCAGATGGCAGGGTCAGACTATGGCGTAAACAACATGAAAGCATGGATCCATCATGCCTTGTATCAAAGGTTCAGGCTGGTGGTGATGGTGTAGTGGTGTGGGAGGCATCTTCTTGACAGCCTACCTAAGTATTGTTGCTGACCATGTCCTTCCCTTTATGACTACAGTGTACCCATCTTCTGATGGCTACTTCCAGCAGGATAATGCACCATGTCAAAGCTGACATCATCTCAAACTGGTTTCTTGAACATGACAGTGAGTTCACTGTACTCCAATGGCCTCCACAGTCACCAGATTTTAATCTAATCGATCTTTGGGATGTGGTGAAACAGGAGATTCGCATCATGGATGTGCAGCCGACAAATCTGCAGCAACTAGGGTGATGCCATCATGTCCATATGGACAAGTGACAACATATTACTGCAGCATTCAAAGAATCTATAAAAGTGCTAAAGAAGTTATCCTATATGTAAAAGCTATTCATATTGTCGCATCAGAATAAGCAAGAAGAAAAAAATGCACAGAATAAAATAGTGACACTGAAGCTCCGTGGTAAAACAGGTTGGGGTGGAGTTATGATTTCCTTTGAAAATTTGCTAAAAAACAAAAGCTCTTCAAGCAACAGTAATAATTGAGGATCTTAAAATACCCACAAATATAAGGAACGCTGTGCTTGATGAAGATGTCTTTTGGATTCAGCTACAGAACTCTCTCTACAGATTCTAACACCAATTATTAAGCAATCCGTGCATCTGAATTGGACACTGCAGTCTTGTTACAAACCAAACGGCTATGATAAAAACATCTGTTTTTGAAAATCTAAATGCATCCCCGCTTACAATTAGTGAAGAAAGTAAAGTGAAAGATTTTATTAAGGAACAGGAAGACTTTTGTTGCCGTCCAATACATGCTGCTGTGATGCGAGTGATGAGAAAAAAGTACTTTCAAATGTTGCAGAATTTAGAATATCTTTAGGGATTTTGTCCAGGAATGCAGCCTGGGATTCTGCAAAACATATCCCTCCTGCACCATGGTGGCTGCATGTGAAAAAATCAAGAAACAAACTGACCTGTGAAAGGGTAGAAAAGCGTGTTTCAAACTGTGCAGTTTTTAAAAGTCCATGAGAAAAATGACAAATATGAAGATGAAGAAGAAACTGAAAATGATAGTAGTTCAGAAAATGAGGCAGATTAAATTCCATGTATATTTTGTGTCTTTGTTTCCTTTTCTCTATTTTTATTAAAGGGTCAACCCAATGTTAACCTCGCTATAAACATAAATATTGGTCCTTACACCCCCCCATGCAACTTTTTTATTTGCAATTGGTTCTAAGGTGCAAATCTGATTGGGCGATTGTGATCACTCTCCTAATCCAATTTATGTAGGAGGATTAGAGGACTTTATTTGTTGCATTTGAGGGAAAGGGGGTACCTTATGTATAGTTGAAATGTTCTTTATATATACAGACCTTGTTGTTCTACCTGCAACAAACAATTTTCTTTTTTCATGGCTTTTCTTTTTCCATGGCTTTAAAATGTCCAGAAATCTTAAATCTCTAGGCGCAGCTGACCTTAATCCCATTGAACATCTTCTTGCCTTTCCTACACTTTCTGTACTTCGACCCATCCTCTTTAATATTTTTTTAGTGATATTGCAGAAGGTCTTGATGGAAAGGTATGTGTTTTTGCTGATGGCACAAAGACTTGCAACAGGGTTGATGTCCCTGGAGGGATAAGACAAATGGCAAATGATTTAGGTAAACTGGAAAAATGGTCAGAGCTGTGGCAACTGGCATTTAACGTGGATAAATGCAAAGTAATGCACCTGGGGCATAAAAACCCAAGGTCAGAGTATAGAATATTTGATACTGTCCTAACCTCAACGTGTGAGGAAAGGGATTTAGGGGTAATTATTTCTGATGATTTAAAGGTAGGCAGACAATGCAGTAGAGCAGCAGGTAATGCTAGCAGAATGCTTGGCTGTATAGCGAGAGGTAATAGCAGTAGAAAGAGGGAAGAGCTTATGTCGTTGTACAGATCACTGGTGAGACCTCACTTGGTGTATTGTGTACAGTACTGGAGACCGGATCTCCAGAAGGATATAGAAATGTTGGAGAAAGTTCAGAGACGGGCTACTAAAACGGTTCATGAATTGCAGGATAAAACTTAGCAGGACAGCTTAAAGGATCTTAACATATATATATATATATATATATATATATATATATATATATAGCCTGGAAGAAAGACGTGACAGGGGGGAACAGTTGCGGTGGTATTAATAGCCAAAAGTTTCTTACAAGAATATCGTGAAGAATAATGTGATCATTGTTTTGTTCCACTGAATAAAATGGAACCTTTTCATCTAAAAATGTTTGCAGTAGCAAATGTTTTGATTCCATTATGTGTAATGTATTTAATTTATTAGGGCCTTTTAACACTTTTGCTTTCTGGCATTTTAATACAAATAATGTAATAAAAATAATGTTTTATAGTTATTTCTACGGCAAATAGTGTGACTCGGGTATGTATAAGGGGTACGTGTGGGTATAAGAGCTCGACGCGAGATAAACTATATGGGGCTGCTCTCCAAATGTTTCCAGGGCTGCTTTTCATTCCCAGTCCAGCCCTGCCTAATAAGTTACATAAACATCTGTTGTGAGCCACATAAAGGTGATATTGGTGCAAATAAGTCACATAAAAAGTTTTGGTAAAGCCCAGTGATGATATAATAGTTCACCCATGATGTGGTCACACTGCATAATGCTAGAACGAGACCTATAAATAGAAAAAGTGATTAATTTACTAGCATAATTTAAACATAGTAGTGAAGCCAGTGACTCATTAGTTTACAATAATATGAAACAGATTTTAGGTGAAGTTTAATGATGCATTGTCTGAATAATGCCTTTATCACAGGATTATCTTATACAGTCAGTAATATACTATAATTTTACTTGCATTTCATATACATCATTCTGTGATTAGGAATATGTCATAAAACTACGAAATTTGCCAGGTTATTTTTTCCCATTTTCCTCCCTTTGGTGCAAAGGTACTGGAAATGAAAAAGGAATATGAGAAAAATATATTAAAGAATTTAACAACCATCAATTGCTATATAGTTACATCTGCTTTATGACACACTTATTCCATACATTCACCTAGTCACAAAAAAACATTTATCCCACTAAATGTATGTAGGCTTTGAAAAATGCTGTAACTTCCGGCTGCATTCCTCTTATTCACTTATTATGTCATTCCTGCCAGCGTGAAAGAGGACTTATAAGAACCAAGGGCCATTAGAGGGCCCCTAAGATTTGACCCCCACCTTATCACAGGCCTGTTTTTCATTTATTTTTTTTGTAACATTTTGGTGCAGATTATTATGGTGTATGGAGTATGGAGTTTTATTTAGAGAAAAACATGTCTTTCAACAGTGATCTTTAGCTGAACACAACCTTATAACTGGAACCATATAACTTGAACCATATTACCAGTGACCGCATCGACATTACACTAGGGATATTTTGAACGCATGTCATAAATACATATATTATCACTGTTATATTTTGCTATATGTGTTTTTAGCTTTGTAGTCTTTTTTTAACAATAGCTGCTGATACAAAGATGCATACAACATAGCTAATAGGTAATATTCTTATATGTTGTGCATTTTATTTGCATTACTACATATACTGTAGCTAACGTACTAAGTGCTTTACACCCTGACTGAATCTTTTCTGTGCTCCCTTTGTACACCTGCACACATAAATGTAGTTGAGATGGAGCAGATCTACCACACATACTTAAAACTCAAGAGAAAACAAATTCCTCGTGGTAACCGGCATGTTTCTTTGTTTGTGTTAAAACAGATTTACTGTCAGGAATTTAGCATTGTATATTAAATACGTCAATAAATGTTACAAAACAATCCCTTAAACATTTTACGAGGAGTACTTACACCATTAACGTGTGTTTTACAATGAGGCTGTAACGGTTGTAAGCTCGTAAGAGCAGGGCCCTCTTCTCCTTTGCACCAGCTTGCTATTGTACGAGTTTCTAAATTGTTCTACTGACTGTAACAGCGCTGCGGAATCTGCCGGCGCTTTATAAATAAATGTAATATAATGTAATGTTGTGTGCATTCATAGGAGCAGCCTGTTTTTTTACTAACCAAAGAGTTTCCAGTGTGTTGAAGCTCCAGTATTTATAATCCTAGTATTAGAGCGCCTCCTTGTGTTGTTTATGTTAATTGCACATATTTTGGTGCTCACATGGAATTTGCAATATTTCCAATATGCATCAGGCAGGTATGCTTAACAAGCTGCAAGGGCATGGGAGTTGGGACTAGCAAACTCGTATTATTAAGTCCAACTCACAAATCCACTAAAGCCAATTTACATTTCCAATCACACACAGCTTACATACACTGGACTGCACGAGAGCCAAGTTAAAGCAAGTTTAAAAACAAGCAGCTTGCAAAGTAATCAACCTTCAAGTTGCCTGAGGGTAATCAATGACTGATTAGAATTTAAAGATGCATGGCATAAAGCTACCCTCAAAGAATAATTAAGACCTGAGTCATATATCACGAAAAACAGGTTGACTAGATTGGCCTAATAGTTCCTTTCTGCAGTCAAATTTTGTGTCCAGGTTATCCAGTGAGGAATCCAGCCCAGTTGTTATGTTGTAGCATGGATGACCTTACATGCATACATGTGAGCTTAGAATACACTGAAATATATCACATAGTGCATAGTCAAATATTTTGAGAGTCTAATTAAGGTATTACATATATCTGTAATATATATGATTTGCCATATTGGTAACTATCCGTCTCTCTACGATATCACGTAACACCTCACAGCTCCAAGTCTCTCTCATATTCAAAAATATCTTCCATATCTTCATCTAACATCAGGTTCAGTTCTGTCAAAATAACTTCTAGAGCCTAAAGAAAAAAGAAATCATTATTTTTTGGTTATTTATGTACTGTTATACATACAGCTATGGTAGTTATAAAAATAAATGTAAAATAACCTGGCTTGATATGACAGCCCAAGTACCTCTAGGAACAAATATTGTATGGATTTCATTTTTTTAAAAAAAATAGATAAAATAGGTAGAACACATTTGGCCCAGGATCAGGGCCGCCTTTAAGGCTGGGCAAAATTGGGAACTGCGACCAGACCTGCCACACTAGTGGGACTGGGCAAACTGTGTGACCACTTCTGCAGGGGCCACAGCTTACCTCTGTGTTTTTCGCACACTGTGCGTGCAACCCCCCCAGGAATGCTACGTCACTTGTCACTTTACATTACATGGCCCTGCTGGGTTCCAGCAGTAAAAAAGTTCACAAGCTCCACAGAGAAATCTGCAGGTGAGGTGCAGGAGTAAGAATAAGAATGTGTGAATAAGTATGTGCGAATGAGTGAATGAATGAGTATTTGTGAATGACTGAGTGCTTGTGAATTATGTAAGTATGGATATGGATGTATAAGTGAGGCAAATATAGCATGGGCAGGTTGTTTGGAGCAATAATGACACAAGCAGGCCGTTTGGGGACAAAGACAGCACAGGGAGGCTGTTTGGAGTAACTGACCAGCTGTTAAAGGACATAGATGGCACAGACAAGCTGTTTGGGACACAGATTGCACAGACATGCTGCTTGGGGCATAGACATATTGTTTGGGAAAAAAGATGGCAAGTCCTATGCATCCAATCTGAGTGCTGAGCAGGTCCTGTGAACGCAATGTGAGTTGTGGGGCAAGACCTATGTGTGCAATGTTGGTTTAAGGGCTGGCTTTTAGTGTGTAACTTAAATGTCAAGTTTACATTTGATTTTCACTTGATCTATACCTGCAATGTGGGGATTGTGAGTTATTTTGTAGCTCTATACTTGAACTATGGAAACTATGTTTCCATGTGTTACATATATATACCCGTCAAATCATATCGGTGGCCTGCATAGGGTGCCTGAACACCTAAAACCAGTCCTAATCATGACTTGTATATTTGTTTTGGGGACACTCGCTGGATCTGTACCATTCATTTGCTCCACGGTTGGCATGGTATTGCACTCCTTCCCTGCCTTCTGTGTGTGGCGTGTGGACGTCTCACATGGAGGCAGGATTGTGACAGTCTCCTCCTAATTTGGATAGTGAGCAAGTATTTTTGTTATTGTGGGGTGGAGGGCATGATTGGATGCTAGGAAGCTTGGGGGGGGGGCAGGGACCAATCAATATAAAAGCTGGCGCAGAGAATGATAAAAACATGGCTAAATGGGATAACCTGTGTAGGATTAGCAATTAGGTGATTTCCTTTGCTGGTTGATTGAAATTTGTTTTTGGATTTGACCTGGAGGCTTTGAATATCACAACTGATTGCAGGGTCTGTATGCAATACTTAGGCTGACTAGATTGGCCTAATAGTCTGTTGGTGGTGTGAGGGATTGTGTATCCATGCCTATTCCTTGCCTAGCTCTGTTTACCCTGTGCCCCTTTAAAGTGATATGAGGCAAGCCACATCTCTTGCCCAAGGTAGCACTGTCTCCCCCCAACCTGGCAGCACCCCTAAAGAGAAATTCTAGTACAACCAGAACAAAAAAAATCTATGCTAAATGAACCCTACCATTAGGAAAAAACACCAAATACTATGACCCTATAAAGGAAAGCAATATAGTCAGAGATGTACTTAATCTGGGTGCTGACCTAGGCCGGTCCCACGGCAGTGTCCCCAGCCACCACCCCCTCGGCCACATTCTCTTTGTGGAGTGGTACGATATGAAGCTATATCCTGGGGCTCTGTATGGCGGCTGTGACCATAGAGGAAATGGGCTGGCTGGGGATATTAGGCCTTTCAGCAGCACCACACCAGGGGCCTGATCGCCCAAGAGGGTTTTTAGGTGGGGGGACTGCTGCCCCCCTGGACCTGCCACTGTAGGCCTGGGCCTGGTCAGCCTAGGCCTAAATACGTCACTGAATATAGTACTGATTAAGGGAATAGCCACAACAATTTTCCACATCCACAGACAGCTATACAAACAGGAGCCAAAGTCAACAGATCTGCTTTATAACAGATAAAGGCTATTTCAAGCATCATGGGAGTTATTCACATTTTACCGTTTTTTATTAAAGACATACCACTTTGTCAAAAGCTTTTTGATGCAGGACCATCATAGGGTGGTTTTCTAGAGTAGATTGTTGTCCCTGTTGAATCTGTAGATGTTGACTTATGAGAGTATCTAGCATGATACCTGAAAGGAAAAAAAAAACTAGAGTTACCGTATTTGCTCGATTATAAGACGACCCCCCAAAATCTGAATATTAATTAGGAAAAAAAGAAAAAGCCTGACTATAAGACGACCCTATAGAAAAAAGTTTTACTAGTAAATGTTAATTCATGTTAACTATGTAAACTATTTTTTAAATAAAAGCTATGATTGAGAAAAACATTTTTTGTTTTTTATTTCCTTTTATTTTCCAACCTGCCCCCAGGCTTGCCACTCTGTCCCATAAATGCCTTATACCACCTATATGCCACTGTGCCCCATGATATGCCTTTTGACGCGCCCTATGTGGCGCACCCTGCTCCAGAATGCCTTTTATCCCTATATGTCGCACTCTGGTATTTTATGGGGTTAAAAGGCATATTATGGGCGGAGTGGCATAATAGGGAGGTATTAAGGCATTTCAGGAGGCAGAGTGGCATATAGAGGGTTAAAAGGCATTTCTGGAGGCAAGAGTGGCATTGAAGGGGATTAAAAGGCATATCATAGAGCACTCTGTCTACAGAAATGACTTAACCCCCCCCAAACTTACCGGTGCTTCTGACTCCCCGGTGTGTTGTCCGGGCAGCGTGTACACGTCTACGCGATTTGCATAGGCAACTTCCACGGTTAGCAGCGGGGGTTGTCTGCGTCCATCGCGCATACACCCTCCGGCTGTCAGAGAGAATTCCCCGCGGCGGTGCGGGGAACTCTCCTCTCTGACAGTCGGGAAAAAAAACTTGTCTTATAATCGAGCAAGTAAGGTATATAAAAATGTTTACTGGGCTAATAGTCAGTTTCTATTGTCTACAAAAACTTTGTACACTTTCTCATAAGCAATGCTATTATTATTATACTTTATTTATATATTCCGCAGCGCTGTACAAAGAAGAAAATGTTGCAGAAAACGACAAGTACAATACAGCAATTGACATACAGATACAAGAGGAATGAAGGGCCCTGTTCCAGCAGGAACTTATGAGTAAGAGTAGGTATTCTTCTTATACCAGTGAGTATTTAAGTACTAAATGCATACTACACAATTACTACATCAATATATCTGTAACTATTCTTTTTCTAAAGTTAAGTTAATACTAAATATTTATCCCATATAAACTCCAATTGGTAAAGCTTGCACTACACGTCATCACTGAAGATAAAATCAGGGGCACATTACATTCAGTAATCTTTAGTATCATCAATGATGTACTTACTGTCCAACAGAATCAATGAGGAATCTTTTCCAAATCCACTCACTTCCTGTGTTCTAGTCATTTCAATTAAGTGCTCCAGAAAAAACATGTCGATCAAGTATTTACCTGCACTTCTTGAAATCTGAAATGGAGACAGTATTGAAATAGAGAAATAGAATATATTTCAGAGGTCAGATGATGGGTGGATTAAGATCAGGTGGGGCAACACTGGAACCTCATTAATGCTGTTTAGAGAAGGCTTTAAATTGCTTGAGTCTCTCAGTAGTTGAAAATGCTGTTCCTTAGTAAGCAATATAGCCATGAAAAATTAGATGGAACTCATCAAAATTGAGGTACTTTGACATAATGCGGGCTCAGCAACATATGGCCATATAGAGTGACAGAATCCACAATATTTATTATTTAGATCATTCTATGACATCCATCTTGACCAGAGCTGAGGATCATTAGAAATCCCACTACAACCCACAGCTTAGTGAATAAACCTAAATGCTATGTTGCATGAAAACTGGAAGGTGGAGACAGAATGGCTGTTGATTTTACATTATTAATTGTTCACCTGATTGTGCTGCAATTCAGATAGCTGGGCTTCATATTCATTGAAGACGGTGCTGATGATATATTTCACCTCTTTCTCAATCACACTGTCGATTAAGTACTGAAGCATCCCATCTATATGCATTTCATCCTTTATTTCTTTTACCTTAAACAAATACATGGAAAATATGTATTCCAACATGACATATAACATTGAAAAAACTAGGATGAATAGGAGTCTGTAAATTAATAAGAAATGATGATTAGAAGAAGAGGGATTCTTTTAAATATGACCATGAGATGAGGCAGAGGAGGGTATATGTAATGGAAACAGAAAAGCTGTATTTGTAGTAGAGTGGACAAAATGGTACATGATAAGGGTGCCACACATCACATAAATTCATGCTTCTAGCTATGATTCTTCGTGTGAATATGTTATTGTTTGTTGTCTGCCCGCACAACCTTATTTATTGAACCAAGTATTAGTCACATAGGTGACACAATGAGAAACTCGACCAGCTGCCTGATATCCCTTCTTAATGTTCTTGCTTAGGACCCATTAAAGCTGCCCTTTATTAATAAATCAACGTTATGCCTTATTTTGCTTAGGCAGGTATTATGTGGTTAACCTAGTATGCAAGAGAACTCAAGAACAGTATGGAAAACTAGATTCTGCAAATAGAAATATACAACAGTGAATTTAGGAATTGCTCCTACCAAAGGCAATCCATGTTAACTGAAATGATATTTTACAGTCCAATATATTTTATTGGCCAAAAGCATTCGTTATGTTCAACCTAATCAAACATACTACACATGTAAAGCTCCTCTGAAAGAGAAGTTCATAATCCCATATGTCGGCCACAGGCCAAGTACGTACATCTAAAGTAGCCAGCACTACTTACCAGTAATGGTGTTTCTGTTTGTATGATACTGTAGCACATTTCATCCATAACATCATAAACAGCAGTCCTTAGCAGGTGATCATCCACTAACTCCTTAATTGTGCTTCTGATTACACGAGTAGATAGATCACCCACAACTTCAGCCACCAATTCATTCAAGATCGACACTGAGCATGACTCATGAAGGAAACTATTCGACAAGGAAAGATAATATGTGAACAAGAAATAAATACTGTATGTTCCAAAAAAGTAAATTAAGTTTCACCCAATCTCTAACATGTTTAAAAACATTATGATAGTTTCTTGGACTGAACAAAGGATCTAGACTGTTGGTTACATATAAAACACCTCTAGCTCAATGTTGCATGTATATTTTATTTAAAGTTCCTAGGTAGACAGCATTATACCCAGTGAGGTCCTGGGCACCACTGGACTAAATTATCATGACTGCAAATGTACAAACAAGAATTGTCTGTTGTATATATTTATGTTGTAAAAGAACTTCATGGAAGACCAAAAGAAAAGTGGATGTTCAATCAACCGCAAACCTGAACTAAAGTCTGCTGTTAGCAAAAATGATATTCTGTATTCTAACAAAAACCCATGCGATCACAAATCAGCATCCTTATGGAGACTGTAGAATAGTACGGGCAGCCATGCAAAGAGTTTAGTAAAGGAATTCACACATAACCCAAAATACAACTGTGACGTGAAATTGAAGTAGTCATGGTGATAACAGCAAGACCTGAATCAGGATCCATAAGGTAAACTGGGGTATTGGCTATTTCTTTTCGCCTTTAAATGACTATAGTGTCAATACTTTGTTGCATCACAACACAACACAATAAGGTTTCTTATTATTGGCAAATCATACATGCTCAGTTTGCAGAATTTGCAGAAAATTAGAGCGAGCTGGGAGTTACATGAAAAACAACTTTTTAAGCAATTTTATACAGACATTAATATTCCCATGGGTAGTTGTAGTTAAAGCAAAAAGAGTGAGTCAGGCATGTCAGGAATAAAGAAGCATGAACCATTAAATAAATATATGCAGGGCCGATATAAAGAGCTCTTCAGTGACCGGTTCATTAACAGTAAACGTACAAAGAACAAGAGGTCGCCCTCTGAGACTGGAAGAGCGGAGATTTCATAGACGTCAAAAGAAGGGATTCTTTACAGCGAGGACAATAAAGGTATGGAATTCTCTGCCAAGGGAGGTGGTGTTATCCAATACATTAGATGCCTTCAAAAGGGGTCTGGATATTTTCTTAGAAAGGCATGACAGACAGGGCTATAAATAGAATTATTATTTTAGAGCTTCTTGATCCAAGGAGAAATCAAATTGCCTTTTGGAGTCAAAAAGGAATTTTTTTCTGTGTAGAATTCGAAGTAGCTCAGTTAGGGTTTTTTTGCCTTCTTTTGGATCAAGAGTAGGAAGGTTAGGTAGAAAGGTTGAACTTGATGGACTTAGGTCTTTTTTCAACACTATGTACTAAGTAACTATGTATGTAACAGAGCAGAGCCAGTTTATAGTCCTCCCTTTGATACTTGGAAGGACTTTACTTGTGTACGGGCATCGTGTGCATGCGGCTCATTGAGCTGGGTCTGGGCTTGGTCTTGGCTAGTTCAATAGTTCAAATTGTAATATTTTTAACCCTGCACATCATCAGCTGATCTAATCAAAGGGCATGCTGTTAATCTACACCCTCCGATGACCAGGGCTACACTGGGGATTAAGATTGTTCTTGGAACTTTAAAGTCTAATGGCCGATAAAATGATGTGGGTGCAAAGACCTGCTGGATAAATGCTGCTGTACTATCCACTCATTCTTCTGCTGCATCCTGCCATGCGTTTCCTATTGAGCGACAATAAATATGCAGGCACTCATCAGTGCTAAGTCTGGGTTTGCCAATGAAAATGGCAAATAACACACACACACCTAAAACAAACAAACAAAAAACTTTCCAGGCACTGGCCCCAAGATATTCACATCGATATATCCTAGGGGAGAATTGCGCCCTGGCAGACCCTCATATATACTTTAGTCCTTCATAACCATATCTGATTTGCAGTGGTTGCCATAATCTTTCATATTTGTGAAATTTACAAACTCTTAAATGTTTAGTTTGTTATATTTCCATAATTTCTTTGTATTTTTAATAATTTCCATCTTTGATGTCATTTGTAAATTCACAAGTGAACATTTCCGCGTGTCGATCTTACTTTTGTTTTCCTCTATGCACTCTGCCTGAACTCAGGTTTGATTTTTTTCTTTGTCTCTGTTTTTCAGTTCTGCATTCAAGGTAAAATGACCCTGCTTTTGACACTTACGACATAATTGTTTTCATGCTGTGCATGTTGCATTGTTATGTTTATTTCAACAATTTTAGCAATTTATGCCACCCAGTGTGTTCCCATTGTACCTGACCACGGTGGGATATGTTCCCTTTTGTCTGGGTCTTATTTTCTCTACAGTGTGTCTTTAAACCACAAGTATTTCTTGTGTTTTCTTTGATATTGATGTTTGAAACATGTACAATTCTTTAGGACTTGTCGATGTTTAACTATTCGTGCACTTTGAGTTTTTGTCCTGGCTCTTTGTGCTTGGCTCTATGTGATCCAGAGTCTTCCCGTACAGTTGGCTTCATTTGACTTCAATATCTTTTTATTTTTTCCTTTAAATAAGCAAACATGTAACTGTGTAATTGTGCAAAATCTAACAATATACGGTACAATAGACATTGCATGATTTTTTTGTCTATTAAAATTTGCATGCATGTCCCATTTTAGGTTTCACCTGTACATTTTCACCAGCACTATTAATTGTTATAATGCCCTGCTGTTGTGCCCCTCGCCCCAGTAACCACCCCTGTATTCCTGTAATTCTCTCTGGTGCCTATGTGATGACAACTAGTAGCCATCTTTTTTGTTCGGGCTCATATTTCCCATTCCTGAGGTTCAAATCTATTGGCCACTTTGAAGGAACATTTGCGTTCAACAGCCCATTGGCCATAGATAACAAAGGAACTGATTCATGTCTTGTGGGCTTACCCCTTGACTTAAAAAAGGATTCCCCCCCAATGAAAGGATACTTGTTCATTGACTGGTGTGTTGTGGCATTAATGGTAATGGTTCATAAGTTGTAAGGGTTCATCTAGGAGACTTTTCCTTGGAGGAGCACACTTACTCCAAGACCCAGAGCGGCTACTCACCTGTAGCCAGCTCACACTATGAAGAATGATTGTGCGGACAACCTTTGTTTACTGCTTCAAGAATGATATTGGAATAAAGGGTCGTTGCATACGTTTGTGTGCAGGGTGGGAAGCGTTAAGGGATGAGTGGCTGAAGGGGATGTGTGGATGGTGCAGAATACTGTGCGGAAAAGAAAGAAAGAACAGACAGAGAGAAAAAGGAATGGTACCTGATTCAATACCCAATCCACAACCCGCTCTCTTATCCACACTGAATAAAAGAGACATTCTTTAATAACCCTTCTGAAATTTCAATCAACATTAAACATAAGCAAACACCACCTTCCGTAACATCCTTGGTAAAATGGGAAACCAGAACACTAAAGTGCCCTGTAGGGTTGCATTTACAGGGAAGGATATTTTACACTAAGCTTGGATTACTTTTATATTTAAACAAAGGGAAGTTAATAATTCACCTCCAAATGAAGTTACACTGACACAACGGCTCGATACGTTCAACTCCAAAGTGTTTTAAGCAAGGTGGACAAATGCCGTTAGAACAATTAAATTAAGCGGCGGTGGTGTATTGATTCAGGGAAAACCTGATTGTGCTTGGAGTATAGAGGAAATTATTTAGCACATGAAGAAAACCGGGAATTGTATTAAAGTGCTATATTTATTTTACTTCTTCGGATCAATAAATTAAGATACTTGTGAAGGCAGAAAGTAATGAGATATATATATATCGTCATGTTTATGTTTCCTTATTTCAGCGAATGAGCTTGATCAAAACACATTATGTACAACAATTTGCAAAATACACCTACAGTTTCCTATTGAGGAGAACAAACAACACACCGTATTTTATAACCTTTAAACACAGGGGAAGAGAAAAGAGAAGGGAAAGAAGAAAGAAAAGGTCGAGAAAGTGGTGGAACATATCTCAATATGTTTTGTGAAATGGATAGCCATACACGTATTGCATGTTTTTATAGTCTGGGCTAAATATCATTTTTATAATTTTTTTCTCTTCCATTTATTTGCATGTATTACTGATTTTTACTGAAAAGTTGCTTGCTAATGTCCGTAAATCAAAACGTATGTTTAGCTGAATATGCCAAGATCGTTAATGTAACAGAAGACAAATATTGCATCGTAAATGCAACGGGATTGTTATACATCAGTTTTTTGCAATGCCTGGACCAAATGCCACATTAAAGGTCATGAAGGAATATATTGCAGTAATAATTTTAAAAACTGAAGTATACGAATGAAATGCTCGAACACTGGTTTGTACTCATTCATCAACTCATGCCACAACATGTTGCTGTTATTGTAAAAAAATAGCAACAAAATTAATTAAAATTGTCAGTCAAATATATCCCTACACTGGCATTCTCCATGTATCAAAAAATGCATGTTTATAAAAGTGGCTTAATTTAGCCAAGGACTGTTTCTTTTATGTGTAAAAGATTCAGAGAAGCTGTTAGAATTCCCTCGCTGTTGAGAGATTGTTCCATTTATCTACTACCCTCTCAGTAATGTAATATCTCCGTTTATTACATCTAAATCCCTGACGCTCAAGTTTTAGATTATGACTTCTTGTTCTAGCATTTCTTCTCCTTTGAAATAAACTTCCCTCCTGTACTTTGTTAAATCCCTTTAGCCATTTATTTATTTTTTCTATCACATCTCCTCTTTCTTTTCTCCTTTCAGCTATAAGTATTTTGTGATAATCTATTGTTGACAACTGTATGCCATTTAACTATAAAAAAACAACTATTATGAAAACACATTTACTTAGATAATAATGCACATATGAAACTGTTGTTTTACGATTGTTACTTAAAATTATATCCCACCAGGTCTGCACAGAAAGTGAATTGAGCTAAAGGAACGTTGAAAATCGCGCCCTCAAAATTAATGATCTCGCATACTTCTGCCATAGTTGCCGCTGGAGAATAGACAAACGTAAAAGCTTGCAATGTTTCCTCGTGGTACATACAATCATAAAAGTTTAGAAATGCAACTATGATTCTTTCCCTGGAGTGAAAAGCGATACTGGGAAAATATACAATTAATACAACTCAAGCACACATAACAATTAGTAAATTACCAGCATTAATATTAAATCATGGAATGAATAAACAGATATTGTTGTGTTTATAAAAAAAAAAGAAAACATAAAAATATTTAATATGCATCTACAATTCTTTTGAATAAAACAAACCTTTAGGATATTAGAGGAAAGGCAAATCACTTCCGAATTCATAGCCTTATAAAATAATGATATCGCTGAGACGTATTTTAATGCAGTACCTAAAATGTTCCAATACTCACTCAGTTCTTTGTTCCCTTGACCTTGTTTTTTTATTTGATTTCTTTGATTGCAGCCATATCTGTAAAATACAGTGCAGATAAATAATCTTCGAAAACCTTCGTTAGTAAAAAAAACAAAGTTAATGTCCCATTTCTTATAATTACATTGTTTGTGTTTCTCTTCAAAATGACATGTTTGGGGGTATTGAATGGGTACTGATTGGCTGTAGCGCCAATCTCTGTTCAATTGCATGTCTCAGACAGCACTGTAATCAATCAACCAAGTGTGGATTGGTAATTCAAATCATATCTGACGCTCTTCTCAAATGGTACATTTCACAGTTGTATTCACTAAATCAGGCCCATACATCACGAGACCCCCCATACAGGACTGATCACCTTATCGAAACATAGAATTTAAGGTCAGTTAATATCACAGCTCCAACATTATCCGAACTGGTGGTCTATGCACCTTATCCCTATAGCACTAGAATTATCTCCCAGTACCTCCCAGTACCTCCCAGCATTCATTTTTGCTCCCACTTGCTTCACCGTCTGTTTCCACCGGGCAATCAACAAAGGCATCATAAGCAAGGAAGGCTTGTCTGTGAGGCTCGGTATATTTAACAAGATAAGGATGTATGACCTTCTACACATAATAAAAACTTGGCACCGCACTACATTACATATAGTACTTTATTACGATAATAAGGTATTTCATTAAAAATATTTTACAGCATTTAACAGTTCCCCATTTTCCAAGTATTTGATTAAATATTTGCCCAGTTAATGATCACGGCCCCTTCGTTTCAATTCCTGTATACAGCGTGACAATGATAATAAATAAATAAACATTATGACGGCTTCCTCATACACATCGGTGTAATTACCGTACTTACCGGCGTATAGCACGCACCGGCGTATAGCACGCACCCTCGCCGTGACCGGAAGTGAGGGGGACGCGGCTGCCCATCGTGCAGCTCTATGGTTTATCGGCGTATAACACGCAGGTAGGTTTTCGGCTTTTTTTTGTTTTACCGAAAGCGCGTGTTATATGCCGATAAATACGGTATGTAGGTAACGGAATAGGTTTGTCGTACGCACTGTTCGGTTCATACTTTTGTGGGGTTCTCAGTCAGGGCCTCAATTACCACATCTGGGATAATCTCACTGAGTAACATCTCCGACACGAAGGAGTTTACAAAATCCACGGCAAAAAGATGGTTTTCTGTGAAATATTTAAATACTACATTTTCCTGTAAAAAGAAAAAAAATATACGGCTGCTGTTATAGTTCATATACTTTTCCTTATTGATGTTAGTAGAGCAGAGTATCTGAGACTGTATATCAGACTTGTGCATTTGCACGAATTAAAAAAAAAACGAGGAGGAAACATGAAATCTCAGGATATTTGTTCGAAATGTGTCTGGTTTAGCAGACTTTCCCTCGTGGGAGAAAGGGAAAGACAACAATAGCGCATCACATTTGGTTTCTACAATAGAAAAGCCTTGGAATTTCATCGGAACTGAATGGTCACGATATGAAATTTGTTAGTCCAAGTCATACAGCTCCTATTGCATTACCAAAAATGTCTCCCTTATTCTGCCTGCAACTCAACACCTCAAATAAAGTGCGATTTTATGTACTTGCATTGATGTGGTGTCCTTCTTCCCAATGAAGAATGTTGGTAGCTTTACAAAAATATTATGATAAAAGACTTATAAAGTATTTCTAGAATCCATCTAAACAAACCTAAACACAGAAATAATCAAAGCTTGGCAAAACACTGTTAATCCATGTAATTGAAACCTGTTTTACACAAGATGCACCATCGTTCTAAGCTATGAAACGATGCCCTGCTGTCTCGAAAATTCAAAAAATACATTTAAAAAATGATTTCTTTTTTAAACAGTTTTCCTAAAAATATGCGTGACAGATGAGAACTTGAATCAATTTAAACAGTTTGCCTCATTAGAAAAAATGAATGCACCAGGTTTAAAATAGAAGATGTAGAAAATCAGAAATTACCAGTTTTGTCTTTTCATTTCCACGCTGTTCAGTTTTCTTTGCAAAATTGGTTTTGTAGACATCGTGGTGTTTCTCAGACCTGGTTAATACATAGCAACGGAAATGGTATTAAAAGACACTTCCAAGCACGCATGGTGTGGTACCTAGGAGTACACAATTCATGTATACAGATATTCTAACATTATAGTCGGCATTTGTAATTTCTGAAAAGCCACTTAAAGGATATGAATGCATACCTCCCAACATTTCAAAGTGTGAACTCACTGATACAAGCCATCGCACTTTACAATGTCGCATTTGCATCGCCACTTAAAACACGCTTTGTTTTTGTCAGCACAGTCATGCATATTAAAAATAACCAACACATTGAATTAAATTCCCATGAGGCTCAGCCAGACATACTACTTCCATGATATTAGCTGAGCGTCATGGGATGTGCAGTTAACAGTAGATAAAGCTGCAGATGCTGGCTGTGAACTAAAATTCCCATGATTCTCAACCAGCCAGGTGTCCACCATAATGCTGGCTGAGCATCAGTGGAAGAGTAGTCCACAGCAGCAGAGATTTTTTTAAATAAAACAAGGCTAATGTTAGTCTCCCTCCCAGGACCCTTACACACTGCCTTTACACACACCTGACCATAAACACACATATACACATACTGGCCCTTACACACACATATACATGTACACTGCCCTTACACCCACACACACATAACAAAAGGTCCCAAAAAGGGGGTCTTTTCAATGTTTCACACCAACATGTCAAAATACTATCAATATCTTTCTGAACATTAGGGCAGATTGCTAAATTCGTGAGACTCCAAATATCAAACTGCATAAAAACACATTTCCAATTTCTGGCAAGAAAAGTATGTGCCATTAAATGCCATTTTGTATATTTACCACTGGAAACATAACAACAATGTCCTTTGTGGAACTTTGGTGTGAAAAAGGGCAATTTACCTGTCATATTGCTTGCTCTCTCTTCTGGTATGAATGGTGGAACTGGAGTCATCATTTGAGATGCTGGATTACAAAAAGAACATTTTTGATAGAATCACATATTCACAGCAGCAGGTCAAATATAATCATATGCTAACCACGGCTGCAGATTATCCAGGACAGTCCTGGCAACAGTCCTTCCTCCCAGGAGCTACGCATGTTTAATGCCCAAATCAGTCCCTGCATTGGAGGATAAAGAGGTGGCGTGCGGTACTCCATTGGAGTTCCAGGTAAATGTTGGTAAGTATGAAATATTTCCCCATCTATTGAAGGATGTTGGGAAAAAATATTAAACTACACAATCATGTCAAGTTAAATGGCAAGTATGTTAGAAGATAATTGCACATATTGACAATGTTTCCCTATTTCTGAAACATTATGAAATTCAATAGGATAGAATTTATGATAAGCATTATGTCTACCTATATAAAAATAACCAAAAAAGGCAACAAACATGTCTTTGTCCTTACCTTGGCAGGAGTAGTTTTGCCTTTTTTTTAGCCCTCTGTTTTGCTAAAATGGCATTTTCATACGCAGTCATCTCAATGAGACTTTCCCATCCTGCCCGTGGTAACAGGCCATATTGTTGCCGCACGCGGTTTAAACTAAGACAGCGAATACATGTGTTTAGTTTCTAAATGTTTACAAGTCTACGATAACAATAAATATGGAAGTCCGAAACAACACTTAAAGATATGTTCTCATAGGTTACCAAGGATGTTGGGGCTTACCTACGAAGAAAGAACTTGGGGGGGAAAGCTTTAAAAGGAATCGTCCTATCAGCAGGCACAGTCCAGGTTGCTATGGCAACATGACCTCTTTTAAAAACTGAATCTTTATAAATAATCCCTATTGTATCCTCAGCTTCCCCCTAACACTTAGCATCATAGGTATGGCCATGTTACATGGATTAGTATTAATAAAGGTGAAGCTCTATCTTTTTATACCCCTCCCATGATTCCGCCACAGCCCCTCCCTCAATCAAATCCATTCTGCCCTATCCACACTGACCTGAACCCTGGGCACTACGTATTTACGTTAGTGGTATTCCATGCCCAATGAGGCAGCCCCTTATTGATGTTGAATCATGGGCTGTGATCTAAACTCTAGAGCCCAAACACTCATTATGATGAACCTATGACTCTATATCCTATATAATATCTTAATGTTCCAAGGCTATTAAACATAATACCCGGCAAACTCTAACTACCCTAAAGCATTCAATGGGGCTTCAATGGCAGCCTGCCCAGTAACCTATATGCAGTGCTCCCTATGCTCAATGGCCATTCCAAGCACCGTTACATGTAGCCCCTTCATCCATTCTTAATTCCAGAGCTGTTCTTATTGTTGTTTCATTTAATCATACCAGGCATTTTTGTAAAATATTACAGTGCAAAATGACATTTTAACCTAAGTACAGTGCTACGCTTGATTTGTTCTGCCCATTTACAAATTGGTTCCTATCTCTCCGTATTTAGGTAATTAAAATTGTCAATCAGGTAATTGGGCACTATTGCCAAGATTAATATCTATGGAATGTAAATTATTTCAATTAACTGTGTAATTTACAACTCTTCGGGTTTGTTAGGTGTTTATTTTCCCAAGGGGAAAAAATAGTGCTGTGCAGTGGATAAATGGGACATTATTAAGTAGTGTCAGCATATGACAATTTGGCCAAAATTATTTTATAAAGTAGTTTATGTTCTTAATAAAGTCGTATTAAGAAAAGAAGAAAGAAAACCTAAACCATGTATTCATACATATTTAACCCCTGCGACCAGCTCCCAGTTTAGGGTTGACAACAATTAACAGTTATGATAATATCAGATGCCTTCAATTAAGCACTTTCTAGATTTGATGTGCTATATGTTGTCTACTGCTGCATATTTTTCATTTAAACGCTTTATTCAGTTGATTAGTATTGTTAAAGAGTAGGTTTGATTTTATACTGCAGTCTGGCATAACATCACTCCTTAGACCTCTCACTAAAAGGTCTAAGGAGCATATAAGGTTATATTTAGAAATGTGAATTCTAGAGCTAAGAGTGTTAAAAGTGAGGCAGTTATATCATATTGATTGGCATCGGGATCGCTTTATTTTTAGGCTGCTTGCAAGGGTTCAGAAAACTGTATCTGTATATGTTAGTATACAAACTAACATGCAAACTCACTCTAACACCCCCTAACACCATACACTCAAACACTTTCTTTCTCCTGGTCGTCCTCTCCCTCTCTCAGCCACCAAAAAGCCTTTAACACTCCAATATCCTGACTCACACTCAAGACACACACATACTAACACCAAATACTAACACACACCTAGGCTAACACCATGCATTAACATACTCTAACACCATACAGTAACAGGCATACATATGCTAATATTATACATTCACACCTTACAGTAACACACACACTAACACCATAGACTCATACACAGGCATGCAAACACCATACATTAATACACGCAGTCTAACACAACATAATAATATACATAATTACACTAATGCCATACAGTAACACGCACCCAATACCATAAACTGATACTCTTATATAAACGCACACACTATCCAACAACATACACTAACACATACATTGACTGTAGCACTATACATATATACACAGACACTGACTTATACAGATATATATATTATATATATATATATATATATATATATATATATATATATACAAGGTACAAGTCTGAATGTGTGTATACATGTTTAGTGTCAAAGCCCGTGTGAATAATAGATAGATAGACAGACAGACACACAGTGGCTCTAACATTTTATATACATACTATACTCTATAGACTATATGCATACTATACACAACAGTATCGTACACATAAATAGCCTAGTGGAGCTGGCTTTGGTGCCAGAAGGGGACTCCGTTGCTCTCTACTGGCGCTGACGGTGGCTATGGGAATGGGTATGGTCAAACCCCACTCCTCCCGCCCTGACATGAAACAATAGCCCACTAGCCTGGTAACTTCCAGACCCTAAAAGCACATTCTGTAGAGTCCATGGTTATGGACATAGAAAATAATCATTTTGTTAGTATATGCAAATAATTATATAATGGTAAAAAAATCACATAGCTGACATACCTTTCCTGAAGGTCTGCCCATGTTGCATGAGCTTTGCTTGATGCCATCGGTCTCTACAACAATAATGCAATAATACAAATTATTCTGTATTGCCGTATATATGTTCTATCTTAGGAAACAACGCATGTCTTTTAATGTTTAGCATATATTAAAAATGAAGCCAGCAATACATTTTATTCTACACAATGTACAGATAAGCAGCAAATTCCAAAGCATCAGTTTCACTTTCAGTGATGAGATAACGTGATATGCTTGATATTGTGCAACTGTTTGAAAGATCTATAAATGCCATTTTCAACTAAATATTTATGTTTTATAGGCTATTATGGCGAATTGCTGATGGTATGTATTAAATATTTCTTGGTTACATCCTATCGGGATATAAACAATGTCAAGGAAGTGCATCATTACATGAATCATGAATTCATAGGGTGAGCCCAGACTAATTGACACCTAGATGCAGCATTCTGGAGGGTATCCCTCCATTAACACACGCTTACACTATACAAGTTTTTTTAATGGACCCCATTAGTCCATTAGTACAAGCTTGCATGTCCATGTTTTCAACCTTAGTGCACAGGAGGTGGAACTTACAAGTCTACACTGACAGAGAAAAATACTTTGACTCTTCCTCTCTGTGCTGCGCTGAAGCCAGTTATTTCTTCAGAGGAGTAGAAAGAGAAGAAGAGAGTACGAAACTAGAGGGATTCCAATAACTGAGGTCTATAATATGGCTTTTCTGAAAAAAATACAAAAAGACACCATCCTCTAGTTTGTCGAAGCTTGTAATTAAACACTAACGCATACATTCAACTTGATGTTCCCTCAACACTGAAAAAGGACTTCCACTTCTATGAAGTAAATACTTTATGATGTTAATACTAAGCGTAGGTACTATAAAACACAACAGAAGACTAGGAATAACCCTGTGTTTGGCTTAATTCCCCTATCTTTACATTATCCCTAGGCCATAATAGTCCAGTAAAGCAGATGCAAAGTAACAGAATGTTGCAGAATCCTATAATACCTTTGTTATTGGACTAATAGTATTTTGTAATGACAAACTTCAGGAATCTTCTATTTATCAAGTCAAATGTTTCTGACCAGCAAAGATTTCACCTGTGTGTCTTACTTCGCATCTGTATTAGTCCTAATGTAATCCACATAATTCATATTTTACAGTTCTAAAATACACTTCACACATCACATTGCCATTAATAAAGACCATAAATCGAGACAGTCTTCCTTATGTTTGCATATATTAACATATCACTTGTAGCGGTTATCAGTACAACATTTAACACATGTAACACTGCATAATTAAACTGTGTTTCCATGCTCATCCTACGCCTGTTCCTCCAAACAGATGCCACTTTGGCCTTTAACATGGTTTGGGGCAGAGCTTTTCTCTTGGACCAACTGTTCACGCACTTTTGCATAATTTATTTACTTTATAGAAAGAGTCAAAAATATAAACATAACTCACCAAAGATGTACGATGGCGCTAATTAGTGGAAGTTCTTTTTCTCTCATCCACCTAAACCTCTAGGTAAGCAACTTTATTTCAGCACCTGCAGTGGGAGGCAACAGGGATACCATGCAAAAGACATTGAGCTAAACCTTAATTGGTCTCAACGGAGTAACAAAAAACATAACAATTCAATAGCCTGGCTAAACATCATAGAACAATACAAAAAATGCTGCATTGAAACCATTGAAAACCCTATCCTTACAGCAATTAAAAGAGGTGCTCATTGTGCCCAAGCACCTAAGATATATACATTTTGTGCCCATATATTTCAGACTCTCACACCCTTTGGCCAACCTCAACTAGAGTTAACCAAATGTAGACACAATACAAGAATACATTGCACATGCACAGCCAAGAAACCAACAAGGATGATACTTTTCAATGCTGCCACACTATGTACCATAAGATACCGTATCAACCACACTACTACTCCTGAGCTGTTTCACATTACTAAGTGTGATTAAAGTAAACCTCACCTACAAGTCCCACCACAACCGTCAATTGCCCCGCCGCCTGTCTGCACATAAGTATTTCCCCTCTTTAAGAAACTTCCACGTCAGCCGCCAATCACACTGTCCAAATAAAAGTTTAAAACGTGTGATATGGTAAACGAAAAATGTAGGTCTCTAAATATCCTCTGCTCCTTAGCCCTGTGTTGTAGCTCAACCCACGTCCATACACAGGCCGCTATATAATGGTTTGCAGGTCTCCCATCCAAACTGACTGTAATCAGCATTTCCTGTGGCACCCCAGTCTTGGATTATAGTTTTGACACCATGAGAGCTCCCCATAACAAAAAAGTAAAGCCTTAGTGAATATTCTTCATACTATTAACGGCTCATATTTTTTAGCACCGTCTCATCCCACTAGAGAAAAGTCAACGCTTCCCCTCCAAGCTGATGTAACTTAGTGCTCTGCGGTGAATGATTCATGCCGGGGAAATATCACATATCCTGCTGCTTGCTGTCAGCCTTCATTCCTTTCTACCCTTAGTTTACACTTTCCTCATGCCATGTCTTGACAATATATATATATATATATATAAAAACAGTTTCTTGGTAAGTTCTTAAATCGATGTTTTCGCCAAGATTGAGGGATAATAATTTCCGGCATAGGGGGCACATGATATGCTTCTTTAAGCAATGAAGAACCAGTAAATGTAACTTATTGTACCCAGCACCTTTTATGCTAGTATTTTGGGTCTGTTAACTAAAGACAGAGTTTTGGTTTCAAACTTTCAACTCCTTGACTTAACATTTTGAAGGTCCAACCCCAGTAAGCTTCTGCTGCAGGAAGAGCTTGGCTGGCCCTGTATAATGTATAGTTAAATCAGTGAGGTTTCTCCAGTCTCCTCCCCCTGTTGAATTATACATTATGAAGGTCCAGATCAACCCTCCATGCTGGAGAAACCTGTCAGTGTCAGCCCTCCATAATGACTAGTAAAGCCGCATCAAAAAACGCTCCTGACCCCTTTAGTGAATAAACTTGTATGACTTTTATTTGCAGTTATAGTTATTTTTACCCAGGCTAGGACTTAACACATCTTACCAGAAGCTTCTGGGGCTTTGCTAGTTCATTTCCAAAGATTCCAATTTGTTAATAAAAGGTATAATAGGGTAAATAACACAATCCATGTCAGCAGGTCTTGCATGAGGTTGTGTGGTATGTCATTTTATACCTCATACCCCTCGATAAATATTATTCTCGTTGATATAGTTAGAATGGATACGTATTGGTATATTTAATCAGTGGTTAAATAAATCTTGCAGTAGTTAATATTTTTAGATCATACAGCCACATGTTGACTTGCAAAGGAACAACGTTAGCTCCTATTGATTTCCTCTTTGTCTTTTAATCCTCCGCTGATCAAATATTAACTTTTGTGGAACACCGTCATGACACCTCTACAGACTTAACAGTAAAAATGTATTTGACGGCGTGTTTCTTTTTGAAGTTTCATTAGAATACCAGTTTTCTGGATTTATTTTTTTTTTTGCATCTTGTGCTGAGAGCCAGCAAATAAACACTATTTTTTGCACACAATTAATCTTAACAAAATTCGACCACTCATACCTTATTTGTCCAATTCTGTATATCCAATCTCAGTTAGACTTATAGCATATTATATATTTATTGTAATAAATACAAAGGAAATGCACATGTAGCACAGATCATACATACTGTACCTACAAACCATTGGTTGGATCTGGAAGTTGAGCAGCTCTTCAGATATATTCTATGGGAAATACCGGAGAGACATTTACTGGATTCTCTTCTTATTTTCTCCCAGCTCCATTGCGTGGTAATCTACTGTCTGTAATGTTTTGCTCAGGCATTTTGCTGCCTAGAGACAACACACCTACTAACAAAGTGTTTCCTAACCAAGCCTACGGCAAAAGTATTAGACGGTACAAAGAGTGTTTCTTTTGTACCCAGTAGTGTATAATAGATGTGTTTATATGTGTCTGTCTGTTTCTCTATCTATCCCTTCCCAAAACAGAATCATTTTTTTTTGTGTTTTGTAGGAATTGTTGGACAGTATGAAGATGTACTAATATTCTGTGCTCCCATTTAAATTACATAGTAGAAGCTGTTTTCTATTGCTTTCAAAGTAGCTGCATTTTGAGGTCATAGTCTAAAATCTGTGACTGCACCTTTGAGTTTAAAAAGAGAGTTGAATCACAAAGCATGCAGCTTTAAACATTGTTAACATAGACTAAAGTTTTGATGGGTAAATAAATGGAGCCTATTAAGAGTTTAAGTAGAGGCTGAAGACCAAAGACCTATTGTAGGCTGGCATGTGTTGGCGGCATTGATTAGTTGATGCGCTGTATATATGTAACTAGAATAGGTTTTGCTGCCAGGACATCCTCCGTCGATTCTCTAAATGTCTCCGATTTAGCATGCTTGTATTATGTGAACTGACCTTCCAAAGTTAATTTCTGAAAATGTTTGAGAATGTCACACCGGATGTGAATGAACTTTCATTGTGCTAAAATTAGATAATTATCCCTTTTTCCAAACCTGCGGTGTAGCTTGACACGGCTCTGTGCTTCCCTGCAGTTACTTAATTATGCACAGGGTGAAATTCCTCATCACAATTGTTAACGTGGGGGCAGTTTGGCTCTCCTGCAGAATTTGAAGTTTACGGAACACTACAGCAGGGATAGACAGTGATTAGGGAAAGAGAAGTATACCCTCTCAAGTGTCCCACTCTAGGGAGGTACATCCCTTCCTAGATACCCAAATCCCTCTTTCCTTGCCCGTTTTTTTTTAATTTTTGCTAGGTATGAGTATTGTAGTGTTCAACAAATCTAAATATTACAATAATGTGTACAGAAATGCCCTAATTCATTACAAAAATTGCTAACAAGATGGCACCAAAAAATCTTGATAAAGCTCTGCCCCTAAACCTACCTATAAATACTGCCGTTACAATAAAGGGACCTCCACTGTACTTTGGAATGTGGGGAAATATATAGAAGTATGGTCTATAACGGTGGCGTTGAATTATAAAACCAGATTTGCTTGCTTTCATTGACATTCTGTATTACTAATTTGTTTTATTTTTAAGGGATTTGTATTGCCAAGAAGCCACACACATATGAATGTATAAAGGGACACATTTAATATATAATGTTTGACAGGTAACAAACCGTTAACATAAATACCCCAACTAAAATGCATAGAAAGAGCGTGGTCTAAAGGAATGCATCAGGATATCACCCTGTGACATTGAGCATCACCCAGCTGTAGGAGAGGAAGGACAAGCATTGTTACACACATCAGATCCAGCTTAAAAGGTCTGCACCGGCAAGTGTGGAAGAAAGTGCTCATTAGTGGCACAGGCCACATTCCATCTTTGTGCCACTTTCCATCCAAGTGCCAATTTTTACTAAGTGCCACTATCTGGGAGTTTATCAAGGAGGACAGCAAGGAAGGCCAGAGAAGACCCGGGAGACTCCCTGCAATCAATATTTCACTGAACTGTCCGAACTGTCAAGTGCTTATTGTGTTTTCTCCACCTCCATTCCATTCCCATCACCATTTTTCTCCACATACCATAGCCACCAGCAACCCCACACTACGTCTGTATTGCACCATCATTACTTTCTTCTACCCTTCTCTCAACTCCGCCTCCTCCCTTTCCCCCACCACCCCTCACTCCCAGCAATCTCTCTGCTCACACAAGTCCTATTCCCACCTCCTCTCACTCTCTCTTCTACTTCTTTTAGCAGCTGGGGATATTTCCCCAAACCCTGGGCCTCCTTTGGTGCTCTCTCCCCCATCCCCTCCCAGTCAACATTCCAGAAACCTCAATAATCTTGTCCACATACCCTGCTGCTCCCCCATTTACCTTTGCACTCTGGAATGCACATTCTATCTGTAACAAACTAATAGCCCTACATGACCACTTTGTCTCTAGTTCCTTACACCTTCTAGCTCTAACTGAAACCTGGCTTTCCCCTTCTAACACTGCCTCTCCTGCTGCTCTCTCCTATGGTGGCCTACACCTCACACACACTCCCAGACCTGATGACAGGAAGGGTGAAGGGGTAGGCTTCCTACTCTCCCCTACTTGTACTCTTCAACCTATTCCCTCTGCCCCATTACCCTTCATTCGAAGTCAATGCTTTCCGACTATTTAATCCCACCTCCATACGCATTGCTGTTATATATGGCTCCCCTGGCCCGGCTAACATCTTTCTCTATCTCTTCTCCTCATGGCTTCCTCTCTTCTTCTCCTCCTCTGATATTTCTTCTGTTGTCCTTGGGGATTTCAACATCCCAGTTTATACCCCATTGGGTCCCACGGCTTCAAAATATATTTCTATTATCTCCTCTTTTGATCTCCAACAACATATTAACTCCCCTACTCATGATGATGGTCACACCTTGGACCTTATTTTTTCTAGCATGTGCTCTCTTGCTAACCTTTCTAATTTCCCTTTCCCCCTCCCTGACCACCACTTCTTTCCTGCTCTCTAACCTTGCCTCCTACTCAGTCCCTTGCATCCCAACCCCGCCTAACCAGAGACCTCAGCTCTATTAACCTTCAGAACCTTCTCAAACATGTCGTGCCCTTACAACGCTACCTCTGTCTATAACGCCACTATCATATCTGCTCTTGATCATTTAGGACCAGTTACTACTCACTCTTCACGGTGTTCACGCTTCCAACCCTGTCACACGACTGTAACCCGACACCTACGACGATGTTCCCGCACTGCTAAACGTAGTTGGTGAAAGTCTCATTCCATGTATGACTTTCTGCACCATAAATTGATGCTACGTTCCTACTACTCTGCTCTCAACCTTGCTAAAGAAACATACTTCACCTCCTTAATCTCCCCCTGTCTCACAACCCTAAACCACTCTTTAATACTTTCAATTCCCTGCTTCGACCAATCCCTACTATCACTTCCACAAACATTAATGCATCTGACTTTGCCACATACTTCAATAATAAGGACGGGAGCGCGTCATCGCGCAAGCGCAGCCTACCAGCGGCAGACCGGCGAGGGACCGCTGCGGACACGGTAGGTATCACACCTAGTCCCTCTAATGCAATACTTACACTAGTGTGGATGCTCCATCCCTTACAATGGCACTTTTACCTTTTACCTATTGTGTAATACACTCTAAATCCATCTAGGTTGTAAGCTTGTTTGAGCAGGGCCCTCGTCACCATTTGTCCCCTTAAGTAAATTTGTTATTTTACATACTACTTGTTATGTCCTGTCTACCCATTGTACAGCGCTACGGAATTTGATGGCACTATATAAAACAATAATAATAATATTATTTGAGACTAGAAGTATGAACTGAAGGGACGTTGGGTGCTAAACTACGTAAATGGTTTCCAAGCACAACAGAATTGTGTGAATTTCCTAACCCTTGTGTGAATATCATGTAAAGTCCAATAATCATTAAGAAAAGCTTTAACATAAGTTTTTTTTTAATTAGGTTAATTGATTGACTAGATTTCCACTGTTAATATACATTTGGACATTGATTAATGCCATGACTCAAACTGATTTATGTTTCTATCAGCTGTTCTACGTCTTTAGTAGATACAGAATCACAGCAAAGAACCTAATCTAGTTATATCCTCTCTAAACCTCGTGTAACCCTCAAGCAATTCATAAAAGAAGGCATCAATTCTAAATCTATCACCAGTAGAAGTCAAGGACGGGAGTACAAATGCATGTAATGCAATAGACTTAATAACAGGAGATAACAAATCCTGCCCTGTAGGGGGTGCTGCAGAACAATACAAAACAGAAATACATTCTGTGTCTTTTCACAATGTAGGATAATGCAATTCATTGCGATTAAAGCTATTTGTGCTCAAACCATATCCATGCCAATTCACAAAAGAATGTTTTAATACAACTTGTTATAACAGTCACAGAACTAAAATACATTATCACTGACGTGAGAACATAATTTGGGCAAATTTACCGTAATTGGTATGTTTAGCTGGGTTCGTACAGTCACCTTTAATGCACTCAAAGGATTAGTGTATATGCATGTAAAATGATCTCTATAGCATCCAAAGAATGAACATTTGTGTTACAGAGGAACATCTATGATGTTTATGGGGTTAATGTTTGTACTATAATGGGGGTTAAGGGAAGTGCATATGTAAGCTGTTACTTTAAGGGGTTATTCCGTCTCATGAAAGCAAATGTACACGTCAAAAGATGGAAAATCTAATGTGTCTTATCAGTTTCCTTCCCTAATATTTCTCCACATCCCACACATACAACGGCTGCCTGCACCAATCAACAAGTTATCAATGAATCAATGGTGAGGGACACATGTACAGATCCTCAGTACATGAAGTTCAATGGTTGCTCTCACGGTATGAAAGTAAGCTAGGTTTCTAATGCATATACATTGTTTGTTTTTAAACATCGTTACATAGGTTTATGTAGTGTATTTAACTGAAATATAGGACTGGGGGAAATGAAAACAATCTGTTATAACAACTATATTTAAGGACAATGGCGTATTATGGCCTAGACCAGCTAGCAGCCAGGTCCAGACTGGCCATCTGGCGCACTACTGGCCATCAGCGCTACACATTCAGAAGCTTCAGCAGTAGATCATGAACATAGCACGTGGCTGCGCATATCCAGCATTCGGCCACACTTAAGTCATCAGGTGGCATCTGGTCTTAAACTGCCAAGGCCACTTCCTCATTACCAGTCCGGCCCAGGTGGCAGCAGCCTCTCTGCCACATTACCATGGGTAGATGGCCCTATGGTTCAATAAAGCTCAACTGTGTGCTAATGCTCCATGGGTCAATTTGTGAGGCAGGTCCTCAGAGGGGGTAGTTGGCCTAGGGCAGCAACACCTTTAAATACAACCCTGCTTGAGGCTTTGCTTAATTTGGTTCACAGATAATGTTTTTAGTTTTAAAATATAACGTTTGATACCTGTAAACTTTTCAATGGCCAGAGAGAGACTATTGGTTGTTATTCGGGACATAGATTAAGAGTAGAGATGGCCAAAACTTTTCTTTCCCCAAACAAACCGAATATTACGTCACTTAGTGTTACTTTGCACATCCTGTTGGAATTCCCATTGCGGCATCTACATTTCACAAATCAGTAAATTTCCTTTTGGACAATTTCACTATTAATCACCTACATTATCTTTTTCTCCATACTTCTTGCTTTATTATACAATGGTGCCATTGCAAAGCTGGAATGAGAAGAAGAATTTGGATCATCTGTCTCCAGTGGAAATTCGTGTTGTTATAGCTTTCAATATTAAATAGTGTCACGCATTTTTCAGAAAAAAACATGGCATCTGCATGGTTGAAATGAGACTATGACCCATACGAAGCTATTTATGGAATTATTAAATGTTTAGAAACTGCTCTTTATCTACCCATCTGTTTTATTATTGTGGAGCACAATGATATATAATATATTCATTCACGTTTATTACTATTATTGATGTGGAGTACACAGGATACTCACTGTAAAAGCCATGAGATCCTTGCCCTTGATCAAAGTGGATACATTTTATTGGACTAATTGTAGAAAAAAGACGCACTAACATAACCCATGGCCGTATCCATTTTCTTTACCCTAAAAGGAAGCTTTTTGATTACCTAGAACTTCGAGTGTCATCAGGCTTCCATTTAGTATTTTATTTAGACCCCATACCATGGCACTTTAGTATCACTCACAGTCCCAGAGCATTTAATACATTCCCAAAGACCAAGTACACCTTATCCACTGTCCTTGTTGACACAGAACCCATAGTAGACCTCTACCCCTCAGTACCACTCTAAATTTACCCTGTTATACCCAGCTGCTGGGGTTTTCCTGTATTATATGGGTAGTGGCAGGCCATTGGTACAACCTCTGCTTTGATTACAACCATAACATAAGACTGGTCGTTGGGACTGCTAGCAACTTTAAGTAGCCAGCAGGTCCAGTCCCTCCGATACAAAACCAAGGAAGGACTGCTTGATTGTGAGAATATTCGCTCTAGCGCACCACTACTCAATGGACTGGTTAAAGTGGAGACCTCTGATCTCCCTAATAAGCCTTTTTACACTATGCTGTGCTTAGGCAGCATGGCCTCTATAGCAAGTTGCTTTTCGACCCTCATATCCTTAAGAGGTGGCGAGGAGGTCCTTTGGGTAACTACATCGCTGCTGGTAATCACATGTGTGCATGTTGCATTTAAAAAAATTGAACATTTTCACCAAAATGTAAGATTTTTTGACCCAGAGGTAACCTAACTGGGCATGCTTTAAGATGTTCTTTAACTAAAATTCCCATGATCCTCTCACCATCATTAGGCTTCTTTCATCTGGATGATAATTGTAAGAGTTAAAGTTTGCAATCACCTGGTAAACACAATTTACGCTTGTTTAAAGATTCGGTGTCAGCAAAGATACGCGTATATAGGATATTTCATTTATTTTCAGGCAGTTTCTTCATTCTGTGACTTTGCTCACACTATTTGTTCAATATTCTTTCATTTTCTAACCTTGTACGTTTCTGTCCATATTTTCCAACCAATTTCTTGTTACCTACTGAATAAATAAGGTTTAAATGCTACTTTTCTTCAAGTGCCTATAAATCTGTCGCCGATATATATTTCAGGATAGGCATATGTATTTTTTATATGCATTATAATTCAAATGAAAATCTCCTTTATGTTTATAAAATTCCAACGTTAATATCACCATTCATCTTTATTTATGAATAGAGTACATCTTGTTATGTTCAGCTTTCAAGTTATATTATGTCTGTTTCACGTGTGACCTCTGGAGGACCGAAGGCTCGCTCTGTCTTGCATGAATTTGAATCTCCATCTATTTATTCTGTTTTTATTTTTTTTTCTGTTTGCCCATTTCTCAATTTAAATTGACTTGGTTAAAACTCTGACATGGATGACAGTTCTTTGCATAAACTTTGTTTTTGAACTTTGATTCGCCGGAGATTGATTCTTTAATCTTCCTAACAAAAGCCATTTCTCTTCCCATACAGCGGTTACCATGTCCATGATTATGTATGTGGCAGAACAATGTTATCATCTCTAGAAGGATGCTGAGATATGGAAAGTGTGATTAGTGCAATGTCAGGTGACATGTTTGCTATAACGCTGGGCTTTTGTACTGCCACTTGACTTACTGACGGTGGCAGGTTGGTCAAAGGGAGAGAGGTGGGGGCAATGGGAGCTGACAGTAATAGGCTGTCAACAAGACAGTATTTCTCAGTCAGCAATGGAAATGTATTTGTGCTAATCCTTGGCAGTCTAGATGATGGGACAGAGCTAAAAAAAAACACTAGTTTATTTGCTTTTTGTGACTTAAAATTGATTTCCTGGCTTATAAATGTATTTTGAGAATGACATAATAATAAGCTTTGTGAATTGCAAAACATAGAACTTTGTTGCATCGGTGGCTGTTTTTATTGGATGATCTATTAGTCATTAAACATGTTTATGTCACCCTTTCACCTGGGTCTCCCCGGAATCTTGATTAGCGTCTCTGCCAAGAGGGCTACCCAACGTGAGCGCCCAAGTCACGACTAGCTTCCTCTGCATGTTCAAATAGTTGCACAAAGCTATTAGTAAGCATACTTTATTTTTTTTTAAACACAGCGGTAGTTACAGTTAGGTTAGATCATCATTGTTAATTATTAGACATTATACCGTATTTGTTTTTCAACCTCAGCATATTAAAATATTTGAGTTGAAATTTATTTTATCTAAGGTGTAGCTGTTGGGTTATTTCTTCAAGATAAGCCTAGGTTTCAAGACTTCTGCAAAAATGTATAAATGTTAATAATGGAGTTTTTTTCTTAGTCTAATTCACTTTTATAATGCAACTGGATTAACATTAGGGAAAGTATCATGCAAAGGTACCGTATCAGGTAACCTGGTATGTATACATTTTATCATCATTGCAAATGGCAAAGCTTAGGTGTAACAGGACACGGTGTGTATTTTCTGTGTTTTTCTCAGGATATTGATATGCTTTTATGTATAAATTATGGTTTATTGATTTAGTTTGTTATAATGTTGGGCCTTGTTTTAAGAAAATTATTGGGGCTGCAATATTATATTGACTTGTTGGGTTAAATTGTAATACTTTGTGTTATGTGCATTAAGAATGACTTACTGTCTAGTCTTCTTTTAAGTGTTACTTCCCTAATCCCTTTACCTCTGCAGTGTATTTGTCATTGAATGTGTGATGAGCATTTCTGGGAACTTCCGGGCTCCGACTACCTGGAGCCTACCCTTGTGGGATGCGGCCAGGACTGCCCACTGATGTCGGGGGGGGGGGGGCGTTCCCCCTGACACCCCTATTAAAAAGGGTAATGGGTGGGGAGTGGGGCGTGTCAAGACCCCGCTCCTGCAACACAGAGGATTCTGGTGTTGACCGAAGAACCTGAGAAGCAGTTCTTCTGCTGGAGTTCAAACCCTGGTCAAACCCGGGGAGTTCCTGAGTATAGTAATGAGGTTAGTTTTGTGTTGTTCTCTGTGTCATGTGTTTATTCTGTTAATCCTTTCCTGTTTCCTGTCTTTGTCCATTTCCCCTCCCCTGATAAAGAGGCTATATAAACCAAGCCCAGTCCCAATAAGCTGACTGGGGTCATGACTGGTGGTGCCGTTCTTTGGGACCCTTTTTTCCTAGAGGAGCACCTTTACTCTGTGAACAGGAGTGGCAACCCACCTTGTAGCCAGCTCTCACTATGAGGAAGGCAGCAATCATGGCCAGAGACATCCCAGTAGATCCCCTTGTCCCAAATACACTAGGCCAGAAACCTAAATAGGGTTCACCAACTAAAAGGTATGCAGTTTATAATCCACAAACTGTTAGGTTATACCTAACAATCAGACAACACTATTCAACCAGCTAAACTGCATCAACTAGGCTTCTTTTTCTGCATACAAACGCATACATGCCAACATTTGCCAGTACAGTCCTAGCAGTTGGCCTTGTATCCCTGCTGTGGGCACTCCTAGCCAGTGTCACTTTTGGCAGAACCTGTGACATATGAGGTGTTGGGTGTTATGGGACCTTGCTGGAAAAATTGGTAAAATGCCAGCCACACTTTAGCGCAAAGACCTGCATACTTTAACCAGTCAAGGATAAGCAAACTAGGCACCCAGTCAAAAAGTATTTTTTTATGTTTTTTTTTAGGTTCCCAACTAATAATTTACTTAAATAAGTAAATCCTTTTAATGCGCGCATTAAAAATAAGGACATCAAGTCACTTGTTTTACTTATTCTGGTGCTATTTTCTATTTAAATTGATGTGCCTCAAAATAGCTGTGACTAGCAGGAACATTGCCATTAATCATGTGTATGTAGGCTCTAAATATAACTGTTGGAAATGACTGTGCCCTGAATCAGATGAAATTAAATCTTTCAGAAGTAGGCATGGATGTACTTTACCTTCATGGCAGTCTGCTTAATTGGTTAAGTAAACTGACCAACATTTTTAAATCAAGCCTAGGAATTGATATTTTAGATAAATATAATTAATGTTATTTACCATAGGTAAACATACCTAAATATCATAATTGTGTTTAGAAATGTAATTAAATTATACAAGTAGAATATAATCTACATTGTCTAAATCCTGGAATAATTAGCAAACAGGGCAATAGCTGCTAAATTGTGACATGTAGTGTAGTGACCAAGAGACTGTTTGGTTTGGACAGTCTTGGTTGCAGTACTGAGGTCCAGACCATTGACCCAACTTTGTGCCATGATCTCATATGGGTAAACGTAACATATATCCAGCAGAAAATGGTACTAGCTGTATTAGTTGTAGAGAAGATATAATTTAGCGTGATTGCACATATAGAAAGTAGACAGTGGTATTTTAATGTATTACTGGGACTACTTAACCTTTGTAGCACCAGAGTCGGATCTATGAAATATTAATGAGTTAAAGTTAGTTTACTAATTAAATCAACATGAAGAATAGCATAATTCCCAGAACTCCGTGGTGCAATATGTACAAAAAACAATCTGCTATAACGACAGGCTTATTGGTCCAAAACATTTTTTAATTAATTCAGATTTCTACTGTGGTATCATCCAAACAATGTTGAAATGTATAATAGTTATTGTAAAATAATGTTATTCTATAATCAAAAGGGGGAACCAGCATGTGAAACAAAATAAGAACATTTGGTCCTGTCACTCCTGCTTGATCAATTCATTCTTCCGCAGAACCCCATTCAGTCGCAAAGTAATAAAGTGCGTACTCTAACAGCAGTCATGGTGCCATTAATAGAAACAAATAGTAATAAAGAATCATTTAATGATTGTACTACATGCATACAAACTGCCTCGAAAATACTTAAGAGCAATTAGCAGAAAGCACTCATTGTAAGTGAAACTTATCACAATTATGTGACACATAGAAAAAAATAATGGCAACATACAGCTGAACATAAAATGCTACAATTATGCGTTAGTATAAATAAAATGCTGATAGGTAAGAAATCAAATAATGAAGACTTTTTTCATGACAAGGGCCTCTGTCATTGTAAAGGGCATCTATCAATCTTAAGAACGTGTTAAATTAGCAAACATTGTCCAACATGTTTTGAGTAAATTTGGCTTTTATGGTGATGTAATTTGGTTATCATATTTCAACCAATAAGAGATCTTTAATGAGATCCCATGAGGTCACCAGGGTCCCTCATACATTGAAAATGAAATAAAGTTTGAACCATTTTGCTTGTTTCTTTCAACATCATCTATGTAAAATATTATGGGGTAAAATATGCTGAGAAGGAAAGACAATGAACGGTATACTACTGTGTGTAGGTGGGTGAAGGTGCTGCTGGGTCTGATCCTTCAGAAAAAAAGCAAAGCTAAAAATAACAATCATATATATTATTTATATAGAGAGCAGACAACCAAATGGGAACCAACTGCAATATTATCCAGGGAGCAAACCTATAAATTATAAACATATACTGTATGTAGAACAAATAGAAGAATCTTTGTATTACAGTGTATCAGTGGTTATAAGTGTTACGCCTATATCCAGCATTTAGATAATGCCTGATTTCTTTTACACAGAAGTGATAATATAAAAATATTGGATTTGTTTGCTTGTTTTCTGGTACGGTGGAGATGCCATCTTGCTGTAGCATCAAATCACTCGTTTTAAACTAGAGCTTCACCCTAAGATATTTGGGATAATAGCCCTATAGAGGAACCACTAATTGTAAACAATCTCTAGTGCTGAGAACCATGCATAATCTGTAAAAAAAATCTTTTATCTTGAGGTCCAATTTATGAATCCACATATTTTGGTCGTTGTAACTAGGCACGTCTAATTTATATTGCGGCAAAGTTCCTCTTTCCATCTTACTTTTTCCTAAACCATAGGGGATGAAGATCTCTAATTCCTGACTTTAGTCAATTTAGCAGCCAATAATATATATGTAATAAAATAGACTGCTTGTGTAATGGGAAAACTGGGAAATTAAGATGTAGAAGGGCCACTTTAGGTTTAAAATCTAGAGTAAGATTACATACTTTATCCATCTGCTTAAATATTTCTTTCCAGAAGTTTTCTATTACGGTTCCACCATATATGTACAAAATGTCCTATCTGCGTATCCGGCTGTTATCTTTATTCCTAAGTAAGTCCTTTTTTTTTTCTTGGAATACGTTTTTAGGCATAACGATAGAGTATCTATATTTAATTTATAAGTAGAGAAGATACTTTATTTATTAATTATAACCAGTCATTCTGATAATGATAAGGAGACAATCAGGTTCTAAACAGTGATCAAAATATCATCTGTGATAACTTTCATTTTCCCAAACTTTGCCAATTTTGTGACTTTGTACGAATGTCTGAAAATGAGTAAGGGGCCCCAACGAAACAAACAAAAATGAAGGAGACGCTCTGAATTTTCGTTTGAATTTCATTGGTTTTTTTTCTTACTCTCTCATGTGTTCTCTCTTAATATCTTTCTTGTTCTTTTCTGCTACTTACTATTCTCCTGGCTCTCCACTGTCGAGAGAAGAGGAAGAAATCTGTTATTCTTCTATGCTTTTTGGTCTACACCCAGCTCTCCGCTGTTCCAGACTCTCCACTGCATTATCCGGATCTCTTTGAAGTTCTTCTGCAATAAGGAAGAGCCTTCACGCACATCCTCTAACTCGATTGGGTCAATGGGGGAGAGGTTGTCCCTGTGGTGCGTATGAAGGCTCTGCTGCGAAGGTACTCCAAAGATCCATCTGGCTTCTTGAAGTACTTCCACAACAGGCGGAGCCACCAAGGGTCAATAACAGCAAACATGAATTCCAACAATATTATACAGAAGAGCAGGGCCACAACAGGGTGCCTGTGCTGAGTAGTTCCTGACTTTTAAATCTGGGGCCCAGCAAGCCCCACTTCCAGACGTGCGTCACAGGCGCTCCCCTTGCTGCAAATCAGGGTGTGCCTGCAGGCATTTCCGGCGTACAGGGACGTGAGGACGGCTGTGATCCCGCAGCCATCCGGATTCGGGTGAGTACATGCCGCTTGGGACCTCCATGCCAGCAGACAGCTCCGAAAAAACGGAGACATGGAAGTGGTTTTCAGAGAAGGTAGGGAGACATTGAGAAAGAGTGTGAGTAAAGGTAAGAGAGTGTGAGAGAGATTGAAAGAGTGAATGAGAATAGGTGACATTTTCTTAATTAAAAAAAGCCCTCATCTGAACCGTAAAGTCAAATTAGTTATATGAAAACCAATGTACCAAAAATCGAATGAAAAATTCACGCAAATCATTTTTGGTCCATGACCAAGTCTAATATCCAGTCTTGTTGCAGAAGGGAGGCTACTTGCTCCCTGCGCTCCCTTGAAATGCGAAAGTGTTCCCCGTTGTCAGTAGGTTGTCAGACCGCAGGCTGTGAAAAATATCTCTCTATAGAGCCAGTCAGGATAGCAGTCAAGCTGGTCAAATACTGGCCACTTGGCAACACTGGCTACACTCTGCTTTTATCTCAGATGCACCAGGTTTCCTTCACTGTTGGAAAACCCTGTAAAGAAGGGATGTTGTGTTTATTCATAAATTGAAGTGTGCTGTAAAATGGCCACAATACCCGTTATGAATGGCCCATTGGGGAAACAATCATGTTGATGGGTTTAATTAGTCATGAGGGAGCTGTTAATGGTGAGTCCCCCTCCTTTATAAACAGCCTTACTAAAAAGGGACACATTAACTAAATGCAGAGGTTTACAGCATTAGTAATACCCATAGACTGCAAGGAGTGTGAGCGTTCTGTTAATCCCATAGATTGCATAGTTCTCATTTTAATAACAATATTGCTATATTTTTGTGATTTGACTGCCTTTTTGTAGTGTGATATTAGGAATCATAGCGGTAGGTAGCTAAAGAATTCAGTTTTATCATTAAGCCAAGGCAGGTCATTGGGCTTGCTGGGCAAATGCCAGGTAAGCCAGTGCCTTTTTCACCTTTCGCTTGCCATTAACTCCTGCAACCTATGTACTCCAATACAATGTACCTATTCCTTTGTGCTTGCTGGAGTACTGTGCTAATGGTGGATCAGAAATATATATATTTATATATATATACATATTATGTTACAGTACACATACAGCCCGAGACAAATTGCAAAATACGGAGAGAGAGAAAATTATAGCAGCCACTCTGAAATTTTTCCATATACGTATGTTGAATTTTCAATAATTAAACCTGACAGTTCATATCTTAACAAAGGTCACATTAAACTGGGATATCACTTTCATTTAAAATAACAACGCAGCTTGGGGCTCTGCCATAAATTTCAAAAATCGACTTGGGAGCCACAATTCAATGATAAATGCTTGCATAGCTGGATTAAGGAGCTTTGGGCCCTGGAGCAATTACACAGGAAGGGCCCCTTCTCTGGATTTCCTACCTTTACCACGCGCCCCTCCTTTTCACTGGTTTCTGCCTGTTGCGGTATTTCTTTATTCTGTTCTTTTCCTCCTCTTTGGCAATATATTTGCACCTCACTTGCTAACATCTTTTCCTCATTTTTCCATTTTTTTTCATTTATATATGTTGCCTGGCATTTACATTTTTCATCCTCTTTCTAACTTCTATTCTGCCCCCTCGACACATACATATACACACATACACACATATTTACACCCAGGGGCGTAACTAGAAACCTCAGGGCCCCGGTGCGAGAATCTGTTAAGGGCCCGTCCCCACCCCCAACCCATCTATCCCTTTCTCACTATCTCCCCTCTTCCTCCCTACCCCCCTTCTCACGATCTACCCTCTCCCTCCCTCCCCCCCTTTGTAGGTCATATGCTGGCTCTCAGCGTGAAGCCGCCGGCACCCGACACAAACGCCCACGCTCCCAACGCTGCACTCTGGGCAGGGCTAGGCAAGGCGGCGGCAGCAGCAGCGGCGGGGAAGCAGAGGAGTCCTGGATTTCTGTCAGTCAGGGGGCCCAAGTGTTGCCGAGCGGCCGTTTTTCAGCAACCGCTCGGCACCCCTTGGGCCCCCCTGACTGGCAGAACTCCAGGGCCCGATCGCAGTCGTGACCCCTGCGACCCCGGTAGTTCCGCCACTGTTTAGACCTAAGCACACACATATATATGCATATACACACATATAAACTGTAGGCATACACACAAACACTTACATAAATATATGTGCACATATAAACACATAGATACATATCCGTATACAGGTATATATACATATACATAGTACTTACTATATCCTCTACTTCCCTCCGGTTTGTTCCTTGTGGCCTGTAGCTCCCGATCAGGTCCTGCAATGTGTGTCAATTATCCTCTCTCACTTACACTGAGCAAACCGAGAAATGATGTCATTTCTGGAGGATGATTGCCCCACGTTGCTTGACCAGAACGGTTGGCCGCTGCATGGGACAGGTGAGAAGTTGTTCGATGAATTCAAGTGAGGAACCCAGTATGCAGCGTTTGCAACGATAGGCACTGGAAATTAACACAGTCGCAATATAAAATGGTCAGACAAGCTGGGGGAGTAATGGGCTATTCAGCGACCTCAGGAAGAGGCAAATATCAGCAACAGAGAATATAGAATGGTCAGGCAAGCCGGGTCAGGAATGGAGAAGTCAACGTAGTCTGGAACAAGGCAAAAATCAGCAAACCAGTAATGTAGGATATCTACTGCAGGAGTAGGAGCTCGGCCAGTACAATAACCCGAGCACTGAATGGAAGTCTGTGCTCAGTTTTTAAATCTGCCTACGCTCCCAAGCCCCGCCCCCAGCCAATGACGTAGCTCTATGTGAGTCATGTCGTCTCTACGGTGGCATTGAATGAAAGGGGGGCGTGACGCACGCGTGTGTGTGTACGGCCCACCTCTTGGAGAGGAGATGTCTATGCTGGATGCGGGCTCTCAGAAGCACAGTCCCGTGAAGGACTGTGACTGAGCAGCGGGACAGATAAGTACTGAGTACCCGCTAGACGCTGTTACTCTGGTGATGAGCTGTGTTGCGGTCCTTGATTCGGACCGTGACAGAAGTAGAGACCAGTCAGAACGCCGGGCCCTGGACTGTGTTCTCCGCTGTTACTCTGGCCCTGAATCTTTGTGTTATTCACAAAATAATTTGTTCTCATTTTGTAAATCTTCACTTTGTCCATGGAGATTGTTGTAAACATTGCCTTACTCCCCCTCATGGATTGTGTGTGTGTTCTTTTCCATTCTCACACAGACTAAATGCAGTGTTTTAGAGAGCGGGTTATCTGATCTAGTTGAACTTCGTAAAGTGAAGTTGAATGTGCTTTTCCTCTTCAAAGTTAGACAATGCTATTCTCGTAGGTTAAGTGCTAAATCATTTTTAGACATAATATCATACTGCTTTGCTCAGTACGAACAAGTGGATCGGCACTTAGCTTTTTAATGCACACATAATGACTATACTCATAAAAACACCTGCTGATGAAAAAAAGAACTCATTCTTGCAAAAATAAAGCACTTTGCATTTATGTAGCTTTAAATATATTGGGTAAGGAATTTGTCATGTTGTCAACTTTAGTACACAATTAGTGTTCCAGTGTAGTTTCGTAAAACAGAGGCACTTTAAGAAACTGGAAGGGGAAAACATGCTATTACAATGTAGGTTCAAAGCCTCCCGTATTACAACATGCTGTTCTTGTCATTTACGTCTCACTAGATTTCTTTGTAGGTTAGTGGGCCATAATAGGCAGCTCGGTTGGAGACAACAACAAGAAAGGTATTTATGTGTGAAAAGTAACATTTTAATACATCAACATTGGTATCCTTAAGATTTCTCGCTTCTAGCACGTTTTTTATGCAGAGTCACTAAAATGGGTACTGTACTGGCTGGAACCCTTTCATGACTCAGGTGTTTGATATAAGTATGTTGAAAAATATAAGGGCACTTAGATAATTAACATAGTTCTAGAATGTGCAAAGACTGCTTGCTTTTTGGGGTCATTGTATTGAATTCATTTGTAGAATTAGGGGACACTTGCATAGATTAACCATGTGATTTGTTTTTGCTTTGCTTCCAGCTATACCATACCAACAATCACTTGAAATGGTGAAAGAAGAACACAATTGGTTTGGAAGGGGTGGGGGTTAGAGGTATATATAGGACCTCATGTAACCTTTGTTGCATGATCAGGAACTTGCAAGAGAAACCATGTTAACAGTTGCTTTTGAAAGTAAAAAGGAGAAAATAATTAAATACATATTAATAGTAAGTAAATACTATACTGTGTTCATAATCACACCAGCTTGAGGATTTACAGGAAAGGTATGGCGGCCAGCATAGCTGGGAACTTCTGGTCTCCGGCTACCTGTAGCCTACCCTTGCAAGACCTGGCCAAAGACTGCTCACTGATGTCAGCGGGGGCGGTCCCACTGACATAGAGGACGTTCCTGCTGGCATCGGGGCGTTCCCACTGATATCGCAGGAAACACCCCCATTTAAAGGGCAAATGGACGGGGAGTGGGGGATTTTTGTGTTGACCTGGAGAACCAGAGAAGTGGTGCTTCTCATGTAGTTCTTCTGGTCAAACCCGGAGAGTGCCCAGGTATGGCAGCCAGCAGTGTATTTACCTGGAATGCCTGATGCCTGACATCACACAAGGTCCTCTGGCACCACCTCTGGGCTGAATTCCTGGATGTGACATCATATCTCAGTAGACAAGGAGACAGTTACTACTGAGGCTGGGCAGACTGTGGACAAAAAACTTGAATGAATGTTTGACTTTGACTTGAGTGCATTTAAGATGGTCAGAAACAGTGAATGCAATCTAGCAATCAGCCCTGTGGACAATTATATTTGTTAACTTTTTCTAGTTTTGTTTTTTCATTCATTTTTTTCAAGAGTTTTTATTTGTCTGAATACTCTTATAGCTCATAATTAGAATTGTTTCTTAAGATCCAGAAAACTGACTACCACAATCTCAAATCAGTGAGAGAGTGTTGCATTTTATATTGTAGTCTTAGTAGAATGCCAAAGATAAGCATGCGATTGGAAAGTTTATGTATTTGTAGTAATCATATGTTTTGGTTATTTAAGTTACACTAAAAACATAAATAAAAAGCGATAGCCATAACTTTGTAACATTATACATACAAAACCCACAGTGAGGAACACAGCCTTTTCTTATCATGTGTTCTACTCTGCCCATGGATTCATGAAATAATCCAGATTTCTACAGCGGGTCTACATTATGTTTTTTATTTATAGTTATTGAAAATTGTATTATCAATATTTTGCTTTGTGTGGAATGGTAGGCAGCAAATGGATTGTGCTGTCATGGATGCAAAATATATTTTTGCTTCTTCCAATACCAGTAGAAACGTTAAAAAAAAAGAAATGAATGGGTGAACAAAAAAGAAAAGATATAGGTACAGAAGAAAGTATCAGTTCTTCAGCATGATCCTCCATAGTTTTCGATATACTGTTAGTGATTAATCTATCCAGCCACTTGATGTCACATTAATCACATAAACGGAGCTGTGAAAGCTGATATCATATCTCAGGCTAGAGATACTCGTCTTGAAGAGAAATCATTTACAAATATTAGAGTACAGCGCAATCTTCTCTGTGCACCCTCTTAGAGCTTTGTCACTTTCATGAAAACGCGTATTGAATTTGAAAAAAAGGAGATACTGTTCAAAATAAAATCTCTGAAGTCATCCATGAGAATAAATTGGTTTCATAATAGAGACTGTTCAGAACCCAATTATCTTTTCTCTTTTGTATGACTTTTTTTTTTTGAGTTAAGTAACTATAATTAAGCACGATCCGAGATGCATTAAGTAATGGCATGAATTGAAAATCTACACTAATAGGTACAATTTTATTAGACTATTTTGATCTGTACATCTGTATCTCTCTCAGGGTCATGTTCTCAAAGATGAATATAAACATAGCTCTAAGCAACCGTTAAAACAGTCATTAAATGATTTCCAGTATGTACTCTAAAATCCAACAACACTCCTAAGAATCCACCATCAGTTAGCAAAGAAAATTATTATAGCACAATGAATAAAGATAAATATACTATGACATTATTAATGTATTCATCCTGACTGGACTATTCATCTCAACAGGACATATAAATTGTGTCGTGCTGACCTCCTGTGACAAGGACATTGTGAGTAACTGGTCAGCCAGCCCTACACGTCAGAACTTCTACAATAGCTGCAGAGCTGTGCAGTGATTTCTATACGTTTTACATAACATACTATTTTACATTTATGTACTGGGTCGTAGATGTATAACTTGTATAAAGGGCGAGACCCTTAGTTTTTTTTTCCACTGTGGACTTTCTAAAAATATGTGCTGAGTACAATTGGCTCATCCAACATGATTTCCACACGGGGCCATAGATAACTGTCCCAGTTTCAACAGGAGAGTCCATGAATAATACCTTTGAAGCCTTTCTTAATGGTGGTTGTAATAATGGTTGCTTATGATATTATAATCTTCTCATCCACCCTAAATGAACACTCAAAACATGTGATCCAAGTGCTCTTCCAGTTACGCCAACATTAATTATAAGCAAAATTGGAAAAGAGCATATTTGACTTTAAATAGATTGACTTCCTGGAATAAGTTATAACACATCATAGCCTAAAAATGGATCACCATAAAGCGTCCACCATTCTTGAATGGCCAACACCCACCAGAGACTTGAAGGATTTCTATAGGTAATTTATAAGAATCGTCTCCTCAGTAATCCAAACGCAAGCTTTTAAGTGGTCAGCACAAGCACAACAGCATTTGACAAACTCAAACATCTGTGCTCCAATTGTCACCCTGTTGGATCCAGGAAAACACCTCATAGTTGAAGTGGATGCCTCACATACAGCAACCGGAGTGTCCCTCTAACAAAACACCAACTCCAACCTGTGACATTCTATTCTAAAAGACTAACACCTTCAGGCAAGCTAGTGAAAAACAACTACTAGCTTTAAATAGAGCTTTAGAAGAGTGATGACATCTTCTAGAGGGAGCTAAATTTCCATCGAAACCTGGAATACCTTCAGTCTGTTTGTGACAAGCTAAATAGCCTCTCCATCTGAGGTACCTCAAATCAAACCACCAGGTTTCTCGCACCCTCTCTCTATCGCTTCTCCCCCATGGTCAGCCCTATGCATGGATTTTATCGTTGATGTACCTCCCTCTAAGCATTTCACAACAATTCTGGGGGTTTTCAGCGCCTCACCAAAATGGCTCATTTCGTACCAACCAAGAAGCTACTTTCTTCCACCATCACAGCCTCCATGTTCATTCAACATACAGCATCTTCAGATTATGCGGACTAGCTAAAACCAAAGTATTTAACAGAGGTACACCGTTCACATCCAAATTCTGGACCACTTTCTGTCAGGCCTTACAAATAAAAAAGGCTCTGTCCACTGCTCTATCCCCAATCAAACGTCACCTCATCGAACCAGGACTCTTTAACAATACCTTCGCTGTGCACATGTGCAGGATGATCGGAGCAATTATCTAATAACAGCTGAATTAGCTTTTTTTATAACAATAAATAAGATTTCGATTTTGTTAATATTTCATATCTCTCTTTTTTGTGGTTTTGGTAGGTGCTAGCTCAGTTTGCTGCAAATGTACACATATTTTGGGAAAGAACTGAATACACTTTTGCTTCATGACATTTTGGAAATAGATGACAAATGAGTGCCACCTTGTGGTTATGTTAGATAGCAGCAGTATTTATAAAAAAAATAAATAATATAAAGCGTGTTTGAGAATCTTTGTGCTTCTTTATAATGTATAATTTTACAAAATAACAATTATATGTACTGTATAGTATAAAAAATATACATTATTTAAAAGACACCATATATGTATTCCATACATTTGAAAACATCATTGCCAAAAAGTGTAAAAGTTTCTATAATTACATTACATGCAATTTCTCTTGTTATTTTTGAATCTCATTGACATCACATTTTGGTATAACATAATTACTGAAAAACCGGTATCCCTCAACTGATTTATGATATCTACCTATAAAGATTGTCCATTTTCTATGTCAGTAAATGTAATTTTTTAGCTTAAATTAACCGTTTTCAAATGTATTTAAATAAATTACTAAAAATAATGTTATTTCAAACTGAGAAGTTACAGATAATTAACATTGCAAACAAACTTGTATGCCTCCTAAACAAAATTTAGAGCTAAAAATGTAAGAGGGGGGCTGAGGGAGGGGGCTTTGTGAGAGCTGCATGGATTATCAGAAAAAGTAAATGAGAGGCAGTGTGTGTACACATATGCATACATGTTTAATGTTGTGGTGTGTGCATGTGTTAGTGTAGAGCTCCTCTTACCATAATCATACACCCAACATCCGTATTCATTATAACACCCAACTAAAATCATTATCTCCCAACCGCCATATTCATATTCCACCCCACAATCATTTCCATATCCTACCATTATCAGCCTATATTGCACCACTATCATCCTCCTCCAGCTTCATGCTCCCTAACATACATTCTCACCATCTCTATACCCATTCTTTATTTCCTTATCATCTTAATACCCTTTCCTTAGCACCCCTTTAATATTCATACAATAGTCAACAATAATTTAATAATTTCGCTAACAGGACAGTGTAACTAGAAACCACAAATCGCCCTGGAGCCCTCACAGCTTCACAAGCAACATGTCCCACAGTGCCCCCCCCTTGTCCCTAAATAGTTGTGAGTTTCATCTTTGCCCCAAAACACCATATGTGTGCCATCTTTTGCCCGCAAACAGTTGCATGTGCTATCTTTGCCCCAAAAGAGCTATTTGCATGTGCCATATTTGCCCCCAAATAGCTTGACTGTGCCCTCAAACAGCTTAGTAGCACCACTAAACAGCTTTGCCCCTAGAAAGCTTGATAGTGCCCCCAAACAGCCTGTCTGTGCCATCTTTGTGCCGCTAGTGAGCTCCAGGGGCAAAATCTATTTTATTTCTTTGCCAACCACATATATAATTAGATAGCTGGCCTCAAGAACGGCCCCCGGGGAGGCAGCCTACTGGGTAAGCACTTTTTTGGCAAATTATAAAAAAAACATGACATGTTAAGAAGGCTGGCTGGGTCACTGGTTTCCAATATATATATATTTCTTATCAACTTGGTGTTGATATTAATCACATCTCCAGCTATGGCCAGGTGAAAGTATCTGTGTGCATGGACCAACCGCAAATCAGCGTTCTAAAGTATCTTCACCATCATACAGTATAACAATAACATCCTCACTTTACACTTTCTTTTGTTGAACTGTTACATATATAATGTCTATGTAATGTCCCTAATTAACAGAATGTGTTGAAATCAAATTAGTATTTTCCAGGCATGTGACTTCGCAGTAGCCTCACGGTTCAATAGCAAACAAATAATCTGTGAAAATATACAGCATCCCTCTTACTAGGTAGCAGTCAGAGACAGAGGTCCTGACCACATCATCGAAGACATGGGCGGAGAAGAACATTGCATTGCTTATTCTTAGAACATTTTTTTTTACATTTTGGCTGCAGACACAAAGGCAGCTCTCGGTGAATGGACTATGAGTCACTCAGCTATTACCTGCTGCTGTCTGTTTCTTTGTGCGATTCAGTTTCAGAGTGCTTTATGTAGTAGAATGTTGATCATATGCACAATAACCCTCATGCCCTGTACAAACTTTAGTAAGCACTGGGAGGGGTAAATTATTCCGCATGCCCATCTTCTTGTACAGTGTTCGCAAAGCCTGGAAAAAAATTATATATATATATACCATTACATAAGTTATGGTGGGTAAAAGGTGATGGAAACCCTTCCACTAAATTTAAGGGGTAGTAGAAGATTATTAAACACTCATCTACAGACACCAGACAAGCCAGAAGGCTTGTTTTTCCCTCAGAAATCTCATGGTGCTTTCACAACCACAAGGGATTCTGGGTAGGCACATGCAAATAAGGTTAACAATTATCACCAGTTATATACAGCCAGCCAAAATGTTACTTAAAGATATGTACTGCTGCTGTTGTATCACAGAAAATTATATCATCCCATATATTTGATGGTTGGACATCAAGGGCAAAAATTGATACCCGTACTCTCTTTCCAAGGTAACTCACTTTTTAGTGAATAAGCCCCTATTATTACAAGACAGACATTAACGTAAGGACACTTATAGGGAGATGTGTGATTTGGAATCACCCATATGTGCATATTTGCAGAACTATGACTGCAATGCTTTATGGAACACATAAGGAAATCTGGAGGATTAAATATATGCGTTCGTACCTCCAATTTGTTCTTTTCTGCCATGAAATTCTATGTTTCATTTTTAAGTTAAACCCTCCGGCATCTTCCATTTGTCTAAGTTGATAATACATTACAGAGGAATAGAATGTCCTAATATTTGAGTCTTTCCGCAATAGACTGTAAGGGTGTAGTAAAAAAAAATGTAAAACAAATCCAGCTTTTCACACAGATAAAAGCAGTTATAGAGGTAACTTACAAAAAATGTATCCTACTGTTATTGAAAAATGCAACTGATCTACCTAACCATAAATGTAGCAAATGCGGTTGCAGAAGTACACTATAAAAACATTTTGCTACTTCTCATTCATATCAGATAAAAAATACATCATTTATAAAGTTATTGCCTATAACAGGAATAAAAAAAGAAAAATAATAAAAAAACAAAACAAAAGCTCTATTAAATGAAAAGTGTGATACATGCATTATAGAAAATAGGTTAACCAGAGTATGTGGGCCCAGACTGGCCATCTGGCAAATGCCCTGCGAACCGGTGGCCAATGTAAACACACATTTACCTTTAGAAAAGTGGCAGATCAGTCCTTCAGTGTGCGGTTACACACTGCGAGAGTTTAAGAGAATAGAGCTTTGCCGCATGTATCCATTGATATCCGTACATTGTTCATAGGCAGCAGGCCTTAAAGTGCCAGGGACAATTTTAATTGGATTTTGGAGTATGTTTGTATGCATACTTACATGTATCTATTGTACCTTTTCTTCTTTCTTTCTTTCTTTCTTTCTTTCTTTCTTTCTAATGCCATCAGTTACATAAGTTCCCCACTAGGGGGCTCAGAAACAGTGTAGCATCCAGGCACAGGGAAAATATAACAATGCACCTAGGAATTATCCATTTTACATAAAAAGGGGTTTTCTTTAATGAAATATACAAGGGAGATTTGTAACTTCTAACATGGTAGTAATTAGGCATTAAAGATGTAAATGGCTGTAAGTTGATATGCATAAATGATATTTATCTATAAACACGTGGAGATTCTTATTAATTCATTTGTGTCCATTTGGGACTACTCAGGAGACAAATGCTAAGTACAATTCATTAGCCCCCCAAAATGTATAACATGTTCATTTAAAACTCAGTTAATATTGTTGTTAAATTAAACCAATGCAGCCGCTGGATGCCCACTTTTCTTTTTTATTAAGTCTGCTTTACAAAATAACAATTTTGGTTTTATTGGTGCAAGCGCAGCTTGTTTTTATTAGTAAATCTACTATTCTACGAAATTTCTGGCCATTGATTTCATGCTATAAAGTATGTCAAGGTCTGTTAGCAAGCAAATTAATCCTACTGCTTTTATAATGGAAATCTGAATGTGTGTACCATGCTTGTGCATTATGTGGTACAATTGAACAATCATTTTAATCCAGCATGGGCCGTAAGTAGCAAATGATCTTAACCGGTGGAATGGAGTGCCATGATGTATATAGTATGACACGTGTTATTTAATGTGTGCGCTGCATTTACTGAGTTGATGTGGAAGTGTAATCAAGTGGACGAACCAGCGTGAGTGAATGTGCTCATGGAATTATACAGGGTTTTTTACACTGATCATTTGCACAATTTTGGTGCTTGGTTCTACCTTGTTAGTTAATAAACTCTTTCCCACCTATCAACAAGATTTCTCCTTGATTGGGAAGAAAATCAATGCCAAATTAATATTTATTTCCTCCTCATTTCTAATCACACAAGCCACCTTGATTTTATTCCACTTGAACCATGGCTTGCCCCACCATACAGGTGACCTATTGGGCTTGAAGAGCTGGAGGACAAGCAAGCTGAAGAGGGATTGCGAATCTAGAGCCACAATCCAGTTCTTGCTTCAAGGCATTGTCGGTGCTAGTAAATAGTGGGTACGATCTATAACAACAAGAGGGGCGATTTTAATGGGGCCCCAAGTCCCAGGGGACTCACCCACCCTACAGTCCCTGCGATTCCTGTCCCTTGGGTAGCGAGGACCCAAAGAGCATCAATGCAGAAAATAGCGGCTCTTGTATGTAGGGCTGCGATTTAGGTAAATGTCATGCACACTTCCAACTGCAAATATAGTATCAATCTATCCATTGATTAGAATTAAATATGAAATTTCTTTGTGTGCTATATATGCAATGAAATAATCAGAATGTAATAAAAGTAGGTAGACCATCGGTAGAATGGGTTTCTGTTACATCGCATGTAACAAACATCACACTATGTAGAGATTGAAAGAATCAGATATAAGGCATCAAAAGATGTCAAGGTTTTGATAAGGGAGCATCGCGCATTCAGCTACCCCAATATTCAGTACTGGCTAAGAGACAGTTTATGTGTGATGTTTCTATAGCCTGATCTCTTACGCCTCCATATAAAACATCATGTGCTTGTGATTTGCGCTTTAATAAAAGTCATTACGTTTTGCCTGATATTACCTGTTTTTCTAAGGTCTTGTTCATCCAGATGTATTTATAAAAGGTATGCTTTTGAGCAAGAAATGTTTACGCTACACACTATATAGTCACGCTATTACCTGCTGCTGTCCGTTTAATGCATCTGTTTCTTTGTGTGATTCAGAGTGCTTTATGTAGTAGAATGCTGATTAAAAATGCACAATAACCCTCATGCCTGTACATACTTCACTAGGCACTGGGAGGGGTAGCTTATTCTGTATGCCCATCTTCTTGTCCAGTGTTCGTGATGCCTAAAAAAAATAATAATAAATATATATATATATTCTGTATGCCATCTTCTTGTCCAGTGTTCGTGATGCCTAAAAAATAATAATAATAATAAATATATATATAATATATATATATATATTCTTTCTGTATGCTCATCTTTATCTATAGGTGTCCATGATGGCTAAAAAAAAAAATAATACTAAAAATATATTTATTAAGTATGCCCATCTTCTTGTCTGATATTTCTAATGCCTAGAAAAACTGGAAAAATACACAATATTTTTATAATTTTGTCCTGTCGTGTCCTTTTTATGCTCTCTTCTGTGCGTATACACAACTTTTCTTAATTTACATTAGTGGCGGACATTGTGTCCGTAGAAATTCACAAATATGCCTGCTCGCTGCTATATCAGCAGGGACGAATCTGCCCCAGATGTTGGTGGTGGGGGGCACAGGCCTTGAGCCTATTGTTAAACGATTGTTCCTATCTGTTACTTTGTCATAAATACTTAATATTTGTGACATATTGCTTGGTGTCAAAATCTTAAGGTTAAGTTGCATCTCGAGTAAGTGACTGCTTTCCTAAAGAGATTGAAAATAAACATGGAACTAGAAAACCATTTGCCCAAGATAGAATTGAAACACCTCGGTTGTTACTGAGGCTATCGGGTTATAAACCAGAATTTTACTTGAGCCTCAGTGCACCTGCTCTGCCCTGGGAAATCTGATGCACTTAACATTTAGAAAAGGATTGTACCTAGTGACCTGGATTATGATGCCGTTATTAACCATCGCTCCCTGTGTCTTGGCATGTGTGGTGTGAACGCACCGAGCCAGCCGTTACACCGCAGGAACCGATCTTCCTGGAATCCTCATCGCTAGTTCGGTGTTGAAAAACGAAGAGCATATTTTATGTACTGGTGTAAAACAGATCGAGGCAACAGGGTGACCGTTTGGCTCGAACTTCCAAAGGACAGCATGGACAACGTATCGAGGCTCCTACATGCATCAATATCGTATGGTCACGACATCTTACCACACGCAAACAGATCTGTTTTATTCAATCTAATTTTTGTGAAATTTTATAATTAAAGTAAGAAGAACAGCGTGTTCTCTATGTCCCCAGAATAGTCCCCTGAAACACTGATCTCAAAAAGTATATTTTCTAAAAGCAACTTTTTGCTTTAAATTACCTGAAAATGTATTTTCCATAATCAGTAACATCATAATAATCCTGACCAGTCAAATATTTTATCAAACAGAAATGGTGATGTTGAATGAAAATATGTATTCCTGATTCCAGTTTATAATCGCCACTTTTCCTTTTTTCCCCACCAAAAACAGTGTATACATCCGACTATCTTTCATATCATCATCGGCGGGCTGGTCTGGGGGGGGGGGGATTGCCCACCCAGTCCAGTCCAAGTTCTTTAAACAGGGCTTGAAAGCAGCCATAATGAAAGGCTCTGGGTCAAGGTTAGGATGAGGTGCGTGTTAGTGTAAGTTGTGGGTACGAGTTTTTTAGTGTGAGGGTGAATGTGTGTGTTAGTGCGTATCTTAATAATGGGAGAGACAAAAGACAAATGGGGGGGGACTCTGCTTCACCTGCTCCGTGTACCAGACGGTGCCAGCTCTCCTGCCTATTAAATAAACAATTACAATTATTTAGCTTGTGATGTTACACAAGTAGAAGATACCCATCGATAAAGAAAAAAACAAACATGAAAGGGCCTTTTTGGACTTATATAATTCTTTAAAGGTCAGGGGAAGAGATCCTGCACAAAGCTGATTTGCAGAGCAGTGATGCGGAAGAATCCAGTGGCAAATTCAAGCGTAAATAATCATAGAACTATGGGGGCACGTTATGTAAGACACACTTTTCCTACACTTAACCTTTGCCTCTCTGTTTTACTTTTTTCATTGTACATATCACAAAATTATATATATATATATATATATATATATATATATATATATATATATATATATATATATCTTACCTTTAAAAATCATGTGTACAGTTTGTAAAGTGTATTATGTGTTATTCTGTGTGTTGTATTTACATCCGGAGAACATGACCCAGTTTTGAGAAAATCTAGGTCTTGTTAACTTGATTATTATATATTTACCCTGCTTTTTTGCCACGCAGACTGGCAACATAGTGGCTCTAAATCTGTTCCTTGACGGCATTACCAATTTGATCTCGAAAAATAAATATTCAAAAAGGGAAAAAGCATCCATATTTATTTTTGCATTACCAATGTTATTATGTACATGTTGCTATGTAATGCCTACATATGTGTAATTAAAACGTACGTAGTAATGTAAAGACTTTGTATAACAAAAATATTAGTATAGGATCTTCTGTGTTTAGAACACAGAATATAAATTAAAACAAAAAACACCATAAAATATAAATTTGGCAATCAAGTCGAGGTGGATCAGGATTATAATTAGGATTATAATTTGCCCTGGTACTTGATTAAGGCCAGTGCCCATTAAATGATATTTGCGTGGCCACCCGCCAGATATCCGCAGCTGCATACTATAGTGATATAAAGAAGAAAGCAAAGGAGAAGTTGCTGTCTAAGGGGCAGTAAGGATGGGTTTTAGCGGGCAGTGAGTTATGCTCCTGACAGGTGGTTTAGTCTACATTTAAAGGTATGAAATGGAAGGGACGCCAGAGAACAGGCCCAGACTGGCAATTTGACCGGGCAACTGCCGGTGCCAGATGGGAAGTTGTCCCTTAACTAAACTACCATTAAATCTAGTAATTTAGTGCAAAAGCCAAAGAGCATAGAATGCAGCCATGTGCGCTCCAGCAAGGTTGTCGCACGTAACTCTCTTATCGGCTGTTGGCCTTAAAGTGGCAGGGCTAATTTTAATCCCTAGTCCAGCCCTGCCACATAACTTGAGCAGTATTTTTGGTGGGAGCAGGAAAGTATAATTAATTTTCCGGGTTAGGATTAAATGATAGGAGTAAAGGGGATTTGGGAATGACAGTATATGTGGCTACAGAATTTTGCTTTTGACCTTGGAGAATACTGGGAGCCAGTGTTGAGCTTGACAAAGTAGAAAAGCACACAATGAATAACGGCTAAAATCAAACGCATTAAGAATGGATTGGGAGAAGACCAGTTAGCAGTAGATTATACTGTTTCATGATAGAAATAAAGGTAAAATATGTTGTTACAATTTATTTGGTGTCTGTATTTTGGGGTAAATTTCACTTTTTGTCAATCTTTAATCACAAAGCTGCCTTGTTCAAGAAATAGACAATATACGGTGTACCCTCCTCCACTTTACGTATTTCCTGATCTCTACTTTCAGGGTACATGAGAAGAAACAGTTCTGGTTGGGCAGCTGAGAACAGAGGGCATTTATAGGATATGTAAGAAAATATCCCATGTAATACCTTATTTTGTAAAAGAAAAAAGTCTTATCAATTAACTTGTTGAATGCATTCATATGCGGGATAAATGATTACATATTAATCCCTAAACTATGGTACAGTAGACAATTTGCGAGAGAATGAGAATTATATGGTATCATAAGCAATCAGTTTTTGAAAAAGATCTAATACCGCTGATTTTTTCATGTTTTCATCGCTGAATAAAACTCTACGGAGGTGCCCGGGCTTAGGTTGAAAGAACACTCTTGTCTAGGGAGAGCACGAGGAGCACTGCAATTTTCAGAAAATAATTGCCCCGGTGTCATCATTTCAGAATAAGAAAGATGTAGAAACAGTAAGATGATAAAAGCAATTGGTCACCGGGAACGCTGGAATATGTAACTGCTCTGAGCACAGCAAACACACAAAGCCATTAATATCTGAAGATGAGCCTGTGTCACTCTCTGTAAATATAACAGGATCAATTTCTTCAAATCTATCTTAGACAGTCATATTTTAAAATGATTAGATCTTCAAATTGTAAAAGGTCCCTAGCGACTGGAGTTTAGCTTGCATTATCAACTCAGCCATTGTCTTAGAGAACATCCGAATACTGAACAAGACAGCAATTTCAGCCCGAGAAACGCGGTCTTGCGATTGGCAGGATCACTTAAGTCTGGGGTTTTTTGTGCAGTGATGATGCATATAATTATGTGATTGACCTTGAGACTGAATCCCAATGTCCTTCAGGCTAAAAATACACATCCATGATTTACAAGCTTCAAACTTTTCCATCTATTTAGTTTGATCCATTCTGTAAAAAGTTGAGAATTATAGAGAGAGAAAGATTCCTTGAGAAATAATGTAGGTATAAAAGTTGCAGGATGTCTGTCCGCCTATAGCCAAACCATTAACATGTATTTTTAATGCATTTGCCTCATTTCTGTTTTTACGCCTCTAAAATTTGCAGTTCTACTGTTTGATACAAAAAATATGGAAATTATATTAATAATTGTCAGCCCTACAGTCCTCCTTGTTTCAATTATTACTTATTTAAGGGGGATTAAGATGTTTCTTTCATATACAAGTAAAGCATTTCAGGTTTCTCATCACCTATCCTTTAAGTACAGTCTAGCTGTGTAATTATCTTTGAATAGCAATAAGTCCAGTCCTCATACATTTTTCAATACCCATAGGTTCCACTTATATAGCAAATATAGTGCTTGGGTCTGCCGACAGTGGTCAGAGGAGAAAATGTGCTGCAGAATGTTGTCGCAGATGTTTTTATATTGCTTATCCAGGGCAGGGTTGACCCAATCTAAAATGACTCAATTAAAGATCAGTAGTATTACTAGTACCAATAGTATTATGTGAGGTAGTACAAGTCATCTTTGATGAAGAATTTTTAGACCAACATACTCAGAATCCAGCAATGGGCTGTTTTTACTTGACTGACTATGAAGACTCAATTTAGAGTAATACATTTAGTTTCTCTGTTGGGTTGGTAAACATGGCAATCATACAAATGCCTCAATATTTAATTGTCTTCCATTTTAAGGTAAATTTGCTGGTACATACTTTATGTAAGTTGAGTTTTTGATGCATTTTCTACCAGCTAGAGGAATAATCCTGTTGTCAATAGCCAGGTGGGATAGTCTGGAAATACTTTCAGCATAGATCTTAGACCTATTAACTCAATATAAACACATTTCAACAACATAAATAATAACTACAAAGAAAAGCCCAGGAATGAGTGGTTTTGCATGTAGAGGACGCGTACGGGCATACAACCCCTTTCTTGTGACCATCTCCCAAGTGCCTACAACACCACAAAGGTGGTCAGTCAGGTAGTCAAGAATAAAATAGGCCATGTATATAGGATATAAATATGGGGGTGGCTATTCCTTTTCCTAAGGACTAACCAAGCAGTTTCCTCCCCAATTTCTGCGTACTTGCAAACAGTTGCGTTGGATGAATTTGGTCTTTAGCGGGAGTAATCTATCATAATTAAGGGCTACACACGGAGTACAAAACATTCCCCAGGCCTTGGGTGATGGTATTTTTTATTTGCTGTTATCCACCATGCAGGAGGATAATGCTGGTGGATGCGACAGAAAGGAGTATAGATTTTAAGCCAAAGTCAGCCATATTTTTTGAAAAACCAAAACTGTATAACTCAGGCTTGAAAAGTGAAATTGTCTTTGCATTAAGAGCCATAAAGATATGTAGAATTGGGATTAATTGCCAAAGTAACGAGGTTAATGCTTTGCTAGTTAGTTAGCGCAGTATGGTCTATCACAATGCAAACTTTGGATTTTTTGTATTTGATTCATTTCTACACAGATGTTTCCTGAAAAGTGTTACAATGTGCATATCATAGCATTTATAAAACTTCAGCCATATATATCCATAGCGGAAGTAAAACGGTTTATACTCTAAATGTGTTATTTATTTGTGTGATCTAGTATATGTCAAGTTGATGTTACTCCTGTCAAGTACTTCTCAGCACTGTTATTTAGACATCATTCTGGACATCTGTTTTAAGCACTTACGGCAGCATCAAATGTAGCATTTATTCCTCCCCTCTTCCATGACTTCCAGGTTTCTGAAAAACACCATCAAAGACCAATGCATTGGCAGCACAGTTGGCCACATTAACAATGCCAAGGCTAAATATCTGGTGATTTGTGCTAAGTAAACAATAGTTAAATTAATGGACAGACAGGCCAACCGATAAGAGAGAGACAGATATAGGCAGACAGACAGACATATTATAATCTATTACATAATTATAATCTAGATTCTAATTTAAATTAGCCTCCTCCATTGGGTTGCCCTTATGCAAAATATTTTTCTGAATAACGTTTTATTTGTATTGATTGTAATGCCTAATTTGTTGCTCTGTACAAAAACATGAATATTCCCTCATATAAAATATGAACGCCCCCAGTCTATCAGACTTTGAAGACTGCCTGGAACCTTATGCATTAAAGAGTCTAAGTATTTAATGTGCTGCAGAGGGTACTGTTGCAAGCAAAAGCATAAGCCATGCCAATCACAGGTTAGCCAAGGTAGAATTTCATAAGCAAAATGTGTTCTTGCCAACGTGCGGTACTCTCTAAGTACAAGAGAATAATGAGAATGAATGAATGATTGGACAAAAAGGAGTAAGAATGTCTCTAAATGCCAAAGTGTTACAAAATTAAAGTGGGTATATAAACTCTCCCTTAGTACATTGTGCCACACAAAACACTACACATGGAGGATAATGCTAATATTACATAAAATATGATTATTTGTGTAATAAGACAAACTTACTCGATACTATTGGTGCTTAGCAATAGAAAGCAGTCAATAAATTGGCATGTTACTCATGTTACCCATAAAATACAATACCAAAACTGTATCACCTTATGACAGGTTTAGCTACCTACCCTGGTGCTGTAGGGCCACTGATATTAAGGGGCCCACAGTCGTCTGCCACTGACAGTGAGTAAGGGGAGAGATAGTCTGAATGGTCCCAATGGAAAAAGTCAGGCTAGTCACAAAGAACGGTGGAGGATCAGCCAGATCCTTCCCATGAGGGAACTCACCAGAATATCTGAGAACTTCCAGGGATGGCCCTTCCTTTACTGCTCTATTTAAAAGCAAGAATAGAGTGTCATTGTAGGGGGTTACTTGAAAGAAGTGACAGGTGAACCGAACCTGGGTGAGGAGTGGACATGGCCAAACACACTGACTCTGAATAGTCAGCTTTCACCTCTGGAGCCTCCAGGTTAAACCTGTTAAATGCTAAAGCAGGGCCCATCACCTCAATCCTGCCTTTCTTAAATCACCAAGCAGCAACTGAATGGTTTAGGAATATATGCCAATAAATATACAAATCTATAGCACCTTGACAACAAACATAGCAAACATCCAAAATTCAAATACCTGTACACTAACACAGTCTGTTTAGAGTTGGTTAAAGTAACTATACTACAATTTAGTGATCATATGCGTACACATTTGAACACCATTATATAAATTATAAATGTTTTCTAGTGCTAGTCTAAGCCTCATACAAATGGCATGTAACAACCATAAATAATGTAATGCTATTTAATGGATTTGTCCCCATGAGAATTAGCTCCAACAAAAGAAATACAAATTAAAAAGTTCCCGATTAATTAAATGAATGTAAAAATGTTTTTTTTTAAAAAAACCTCAGAATAATACAAATGAGAAAAAACACACGTAGCCTCACGAACATATTAATAAGCAATAAAAACCATAAATAACATCATAACCTTTATTTGTTTTCCTCAGGCCACATGCAGTCAGTTTTTTTGCCTTTATGATTTCCTTTTAATCATTGAGGTTTGGTTACTTTACCCAACATACTGTAATTGTTTTTCTGCGAATCCGTTTGCATTAGTCTGACCTCTTAGAATACTTCTGCAAAAAGGGGCCACTGTGGACTGCCTCTCCCTGTTCTTCCAATTTATGGGGGGGAGTGTGTGCCCAGAGGTCCAGTCCCTTTAGTAACAGAGCTGATACCAGAAAAAAGTGGTAGAAGAAAGAAGAATAAGAAGAGGCTAGAGAAGACGCAGAGCAGGGGAAAAGGAGACGGGGCAAGGAAGTGATTGGCAAAGATGGTAGGGAGACACTGAGAGAGCTTCAGACAGTGTGAGAGAGTGTGAGTAAGACAGAGTAAAAAAAGCAAGGAAATGCAAATGAAAATTCAAGCTTTGTTTTGTTTTCACCTGTTTCACTGTGGTCCCACCTCATTTTCAGAAATTTGTGCAAATTAATGCAAATTTTGTAAAAATGTGTATAAATCTGAATGCACAAGTCTACAAATGGAGACAAAGAAACACACAAGGAAGACAACATGGAGAACATGACCTGTCTATCAACTAAACTTTTAAGGGCAGGAAGGGTTAAACTGCAGCAGTGATCAGGAAGAGAAAGAGCTAAACCACCTCTCTCCTTCCTTTAACCCCTCAGCCTGTAACAATATTGCATGCTCTCCAATAGGAAAGGAGGATGCTGACAAGTAACTTGAGTTGGCAGTCATGTCCTCTGTCCCTATTGGTCCAGGGATCCCTTTTTATGAATGATGGTTAATAAATAGTTACACTTTAAAGGTCAGTCAATCTGCCTTAACTTTAAAGCCTGAACAATCAATTCCAAAGATCCAAAACATGACGTCCAATTTCTAGCAGCGATCTTGAGGTTTATCCTTGTAAGCGTTTGCAAAATGTCTTCCAGGCCCCTTCAAACAGTATATGAAGGAGTTAACTAGAAAACTCTTAAAAAGGTCTTTGTGAATCATATTTCAGCAGCATATTCGTTGTGGTTTCTAAGCACGGCAGTAACTATGGACAGTTAAAAGTCTTGTCAACTGTCCCTGATTTCATACCTCAGTGGTTGTTAATGGCCAGGAAATGTACTGACAATAAGTAATAGTTTTGTATTCCCTGTCAAATTATGAAATAAAATTCTGCCATCTGACAGCCTGTGACAGAAGTAACTGTCTCTAGCTCCAAGTAAAAAGGTCCTATTCAAGACCATTATTTTTTTTTCTCCAGAAAAGCGTTTTTTATTATTAATTTCGTTGGGTTTTTTTGTGCTCTTTTGCTATCAATAAAATTGCTGTAAAGACGCAAAGCTCAAGGGAGAAAGTGCTGCTAACTGTCATCTTTTCATCTCCGTGTACAGATGGTTTCCCTCACTTTAACAAATTACATTTATGTCTCAACGTTCATTCGGATCACAAACTTCATTAAGGAATCTTCCAGCAGTTTTATTTGCAGACTGGATGCAGACAGCACAGTGTTTGTATACTGGATGCATGCAATGTAAGGCGTTGCATAAGGACCCCCCATCTACACTACAGGTTGCATGTCCACAATATTCAAACTATTTAAATAATAATAATGTGCAGACTCGGTATCAGCAAAATGAACCGTGTAGAAGATATAGGTCAAGAGGTTGGTGTTCTTGAAACCAGGGCCAGTCTTGGTGCTAGGCAAATCGGGCAGCTGCCTAGGGCATCTGGGTAAGAAATAGCCCTTAATGAGTTGAAATAGGTCTGGTGCATGTCAGGGCAAACTCAGTGACATCCATACCTAGGGCGGCTAGACCTAGGGCTGCAGCTCTAGGGGATGGCAGTTTTTCTGCTACAAAATAAGGGGGCAGATTGCCCTCTTGGGTGATCGAGACTCGGTGTTCTGCTGTACAAAGGGCCAGTTACAGGGGAGATCTTTGATCTCTCCAACCAGCCTACTTATGCTATGGAGGGTGTGCCGGCTCAGCATTGGACACCACAAGTCTCTGCGTAGCATAGATGGTGCACCTATGTGATCTTGGCAGGGCCGTCATCAGGAATTCTGGGGCCCAGTGCAGATGGACATGGCAAAGGACACGCTGGAAAGATACAAATTAGAACGCTGAGATAGGAAGCAAGTTGGGAATAACACTTTACATTGTGATTTTGGGATAAAGTGGCAGGAAATGGAGAGGATGACAGTGAAAGCCTGTGATGCGTTTCATGTTTTTTGCGCCCTGGGATGAAGGCATTTATGTTTTAGTAGAAACATTGGTGGTATGATGTAACGGATGGGCATATTATAACTATACGTTTTTGCTTCATTTTAAGTGAGTGAAACTATTTTTTCATTACCACAAATGTATAGTTTAAGAAAAAAAGCTAGATTATGTTTCCTTTTCTGTCTTTTTTTCGGAAGCTGCTACTACGTGTTGGTTATTTTTAAAAACATGCATTTTTTTGCGGACTCCAGCATAAATGACATGAACGGCGATATGGAAGCAGTTGGTTTATAATGGACACACTTCATACTACACATAACCCTGTATCTCCACAAGGTTTTGCTACCAAACTTCTCCTAGCGGTAAATGTCTTTGTATTATATACAATGTATCCAAATAATAATTGTATAATATAATATAATGTGGCTAGATCACATTAAAACACAAATGTGTCATCTCATCCCTTTGCCAGCCCATTTAATTTCTTACAAAATCTTACAAATAGCTCAATATGAATAGTTTACAGTGATCAATATCTTGATATCTTTCCTTTTCCTGATACTTTTCTGGGATTTTGGATTTCAATTTCCTCTTAGAATGTTGTATGTGCTTGCAGTACCTTGCATGGCATGTCTGTTCTTGTGTCTTGTCATGACCACTGTATTTAGTGTGGTTCCTCATGAGTGGCACAAATTCACCCATATATAACAGGGCCAGTCCTTGGCCAACTGGCACTCCAGGCTGGAATCCTCTCTGTTGCCCACATGCACATGTGACGTCACTCATTTATATTTAAAATGCCAATTTAGACCTCTTACGCACATCCCCCACACCTTGCAGAGGCTTCGGTGTTACCTCCGGCTGGTATGAGAACTACTTCTATACATTGGGGAGGTTTTCAGGGATGATGTCTTATGTCCCCTCTGTTGATGTCCCCAACTGTCAAGAGTGGTCCTGATTTATAATATCAACCTGATCACACCATGATGAATAATAAACAAAGCATTTTTGATTCATAATTTAGCATTACTAGATAACATTCAATACCTAGATCAAATTAACATCACTATTTTACTGTATAATATCATGCAAGCGGCAGGCTTATATTTTGCAGCATGATCACCATTAAATGGGTTTTTGCTCTAATGATCAAAATACAATAGTTTAAGAGATATATTAAAAATTAGCATAGCAATCGGTAATCTTGCATTACAATGAAAGCCCGCGTTTTTAATAATTTAGAATGTGCGTTATCTGTGCTTTCTACCATATCGTTGATTTCAACATAGAATTGTGATATGATTTTAGATTTAATATTTAATCCATATACTTAGGCAGGCCTCACTAGTTTCCTTCAATCTTAAACAATCACTGAGATTTATAACATTATTACAAGCAATTGAGTTCTGCTGAAAGCTAACCATGCATACGGTTTTAGCAAAAGAAAAGAAACCAAGAAAAATGTCTGTACATAGAGTCTTGGTAATGACTGGAATATTCATACCCAACCCAACAATTAAAAATGTTTAGTTATTATGATGACCCAACATAGGTAATATGAAATATTTTGTTCAGCTCAGGGCGGGATTTACATGTCTGTATTATTTATACTTGAGAACTATCCAATACATAAAAGAAAGATTGCTAGCTTGACATCAAACCTGGTTCTAATCTAGTTAAACCTGGTTCTCTTATTAGAACCTCAGGAGTTCTCCTGTGTTTCCTATTGTGACTTGGCCGGTATTTGGAGTTATCTGCCTTCTGATTTCCTGCTATTTGGCAGTTTAACTGATTACCCCCCGATTACTGGTTACTGCCTGCACCTACTCTGCACTGTCGTATCGTTTATGCCTGGTTGATGCCTGGGCCAACTCTTTGCTGCCTTATCGTTTCTGCTAGACTTTGCCTGCACCAACCCTGAATTGAGTGTTTCTATATCCCAGAGGAGAAGCCATCTCTGATCCTATCTATCATAATAGAAACAAAAATGTTACAACCTTTTTTTTGGCAGAATTAAACAACACTGTCGTATTCCTCATGGATATATTATGAGGTCAGGGCAAGAGGTACACTCAGGGGCTTCATTATTCATGGTCATGAGTTTTACAGGTAACAAAATCTGTAATCACTGTGAAAAGCTTACTGGTACAGTGTTGTTTCATGTGGTACGTCCTTGTACGATGCACATCTATTCCTCAGGTAATCAAAAGGTTGTTTATGTGCATCATATCTGTAACTTTCATGTCTAAGAATTTACCCCTGTATCAGCCCCAAGCCTTTTTCCCTTCATGTTCTCCACAGCAGTTAGACTGAGCAGTATCCAATGTTCTACGGCTAATTGCACACTGAGAGTTTGAACGTTTTAATCTAATACAGCTGTAATCAATGACAGCATTGCGTCGTGCTGAGATTGATTGGCAAAGATAATAACAACTTGATGTCTGTGTTTGTAGGCTAATCCAGCTCATCTCTCAATTATATAATCAATTTTGCATGCCGACGACGTAAACGTAGTATAGACATTGGAAACCAAATTCTAGATGCTTAACCCAGCCTCCCAACTCCAGAATAGCTATTGTAACACACTTTTATATACATATATAAACATAAAGGATCCATGAAAGCATCCATTGCAACCAGTCCATGCCTTTGCTGCACTGGGGCACAGTTGTAATGAGCTAACACCCTGTGAAAATGGGATAAGGATGGTCTTTAACTCATAGTTGTAGACCCTAGTGGTTGTAGATTTCTATAGGCCTTGAGATATGGTTAGTCTTCCCTGACTAGACTAGATAGTAAGAAATGAATGCTCAGGGCCTACTGCGCATCTGAGCGCTGGCATATGACATCATGTCACCTTATCTCAGGAGGATATATGTCATGGAGTGCTGTGGAGGCTATGCCAGCTAGACACAGACCTCTGTACTGCAAATATAATCACCTTCTCCTTTTATCCAAAAGAAAATATCTTTTCTATCTATGATGGTTGTGAGGTCATAAAAAAAACATATTGGCCAACCAAGGAGTCACATTAACTTGATACTGTGTCTTCAGGGGCTGATATAGATTGACATAAATATATCAGGTCTCTTATGAAAGGGTGGGTTGGTTAGAGTAGTTTAGATGGGCTGGTCACATTTCTCCTATGTCTAATATAGGGGCTGAATCCATAATAAGGGGACATTTTTAGTTGGTGCACAAAAAACACCAGCTCCTTACATTACACGTTAAGGAAATGGAAGAGCAATGATAGAAAGCACAGCTTGTTACACCACTACAGAGTCAGCATGTTTTAAATTGTTTTGGCCGCACAACATTTTTTTAGAAACCAAAATGGTGATATACCTAAAATCCATGCGCTTTTAAACAAAAGGAACAAGTAATGCAGGACATACATGGAGGGATTCTGCCCGAGCTCCTAGGCTTGCAGGAAATACATTCAGCCATTTCAGGATGAGGGTCATCCACATCCACATACTCACACATACATAGATAATGGGCGATTGAGCCACTCTAGTGCTTTATTTATATTTTATTTATATGTTTATCATATTAAATCATATTACTCCTATCAAATGTACTTGAATATGCATTCTTTGTTGGTGAGGCTACATGGGCATTAGACGGCCCTTTTAAATGTTATACTCAATGCACATAATATTTGTGGATGACGGATTAACGTGGTAGAATTAAATATAGTGCCTTCTTTTTCATTTGAATTCAAACTATATCTTATTCAGCGTTCCATTTTGAAACTAGACAAACTTGCATTTTTAACTGTGTTAAAAGTAATTTTATGCTGCACTTACATTTTCATTCTTTGCATAGAACACGTATCTTGATTAATTTAAAATCACTAGCCTTTAAAGCTGGGAGCTTAACGAAATGTGCTATGCTTGTTACTATGCATACCCAAAGAATGAAATTTTCATAGGTATCTCGCATTAATGAGTTGGTCTGTTCACCTTAATATACATCAGGGCTGTCCAAGGCAATCCTCGAAGGTTATTAACCTGTCAAGGTTTAAAGATTTTTAACTTGGAAGTAATTAACCAAGTAGCCTTGTGTATCACTAAGTAAGGAGTTAAATACCACCCTAAAACTCAATATGTTCGTTGACTTGAGTTTGACAGGCATAGTGTTTGGTAACAAATTTTGAACTTCTACCCTCATAGGCCGATCGACACAATTCGGGTTATGTATAAAGTACAATTCTGGTTCAAAACACTAACAGTGTGTTGCTCAGCACACATCCCACTGGCTGCTCCTGTGAGTTCATGGTTTATACCAGATTTTCTTGTTTCACGTATCCCCCGTTGGGTTTTTGGGATGACAGCACATTACTCAGTGATATACAATGCTAATTGCCTGAATGCACACTAATTAGAGAAAAATACAATTTTGCAAGGTTTGGCACTTCATGTCTAGAGGGCATATTCAATAATACATAATTAAGCATAAAGGGTAGAATGCTTTATTATTTAAGCTGAAAATATGGTTATATATTTATTTTTAACTTCTTGTGAAATATATGGACAATTTGTATTTAGCACCCAAAGTCGTACAATGGAAGGCCATAATATTAGCATTTCTGATGGTTGTTGATCCCAAAGTATAATATTTACGAGGGGTGTACAAAAACTGTACAACAAATTAGGAACATTTCCTGCGACATAGACTAGTAAATTAAACCCAACAGAAGCTAAAATCATTTATCTATAAAGCTTGATAAATCTTATTCAGTGTAGATGAAAAGTTTAAAAAAGTAACTCATACATGGTGGCAGGACTGTGGTCACAAATGGCTCATTGGTGAAAGATAGAAGACAAAGGTTGTACAGTACAATAAACAGACTAGAGTTTGTCGAAGTTTGGTTTTTGGTAAGCAGAAGAATTTGGTTGCAGTGCATTTAGAAAGAGGCTCTGTCATCTGCATGGTCGGGAGGAACCCCAACACATGCATTGCGCATAGGCAGATTTCTTCTTTAAAGGGTCCACGTCCTCTAAAATATATCTTCTGCCTAGAGGCTGGGTTTGGACTATTTAAACAACTGGTGCCTTTTCAAGATTCTGAGTTGTTACTCGGCATTCCTAGCTTCAAATTGGTGACCCTTTAGTTAAAGGATACCATACTATACTAAGGCGCCACTAACCCAGGACTCACCCCTGCCACACGCATGCCAACTTCACAAACCTATTAAAAAGCATTGGAATCAGTACTGACCGTCGACCCTCCAATATGTTTCCAAAACCGACCAAAGACGTGCTTTGATGAACTGTGTAGGGCCAAAAAAAGTTTGCAACAAACTATAAGAAAGGTGTCCAGTATTGTATTTTGTCCTAATAAAGAATAAAGGTGTCCATCAACTTCTTAAATAACACGGCTGATATAGTCCCTTTATAGTAAAATAACTTAGCTGACCTATATTTGTGAGAAAGTTTTATAGTATTGTTTCTTAAAAAAAATAAAACTACTTGTTGGCTTATACTTCCTTAAATTATATTTAAGCTTCTATAAAAAAACAAGGACAGTGCAGCTAGATAAATTGTAGATTCATTAAAATGTATAACATGCTTGTGGCATTGAATACATCCATGCTAGAAAATGTTATTTATAAAAATGTCAAAATTCCTTTTTTTTTGAAGGTATACATTGGGCAGGACCCAGCTGCTTGTTTATACGGTAATGATAGACACGATGTGATGTCACATTGAGCGTCTCTTTAAAAACACATCCATTTTCCTTGCTATATGTATACTCAAATCTATTTAAACAGTTAATCCGATTTCCCATTACATAAAGCAGGAAATAGTTCATATACTAAGTGAAACAAGTGTTTAAAGCATGCCATCACTGGGGTATATTGAAAATGACAGAAGATGTTTATATGCAGGCAATATGCAGTAATATATATGTTAATAAACCAGAAGGCCACTTATGTCAGAAGTCAAATTTAGTGCTTCTATTTGTTCTGATTACTTCTCTTCCCCTCCTGGCTCATTCCTCCATGGCAACTTTCAATTCCTTTCTGCTATTATCGGAAGCTTCCGTTCTGCTGTTGCTTTCCTCCAGGCTTACTCCTCTCTCGGCTTCAGTTGGTCATTGCATAATTTATCCATCTCCCACTATCCAACAGGACCATTCATCAAGGTCTTATTCCATCATCCAAAATATCAAGTAGTGAAATTAACTAGTTCTTTTTTTTTTCAAGTAAAGTTGGCTGCTAACTATTCTGTGACATTTCCAATAGTTTTGACGTCTTTACCTTATGTTCTTGATAGAAACATAGAATTTGACGGCAAATAAAAAGGATTCCGTCCATCTAGTCTGCTTATTTTTTTGTCCAGTCCCATAGTCACGACAGCTTTATGACTGTTCCATGCATGTTTAAATTCCTTCACTGTATTAGCGTCTACCACCTCCGTTGGAAGATTGTTCTGTTTATCTATCACCTTCTCGGTAAAGTAGAACTCCCTCTTCCTGCTACTAATGCTAACCCAGCACCCTGCTTGCTTTTTCTGAAGCTTTATTGGATTGTATGCTTACATTTAAGTCATCTGGGATAATTATTCCCCAGTCCCTCTGTTCTGTTGTCACTGACAACAATGCACCCAATGCTATAAACTACCTTGAAATTCCTATTTTTTTAAATTTTGGGGAACATTGTGCTGCCCCCACAGCAGTAGCACAAACTAAGATTTCATTCTAACAGCGTAAGGTCCACAGATCCCTTGAATCTAACATTTGCCAAATGTCATATTTTCTAGATATAAATGACGGAAACATTTTTTGTGGATTGTGAAAATAATTGAGCTAATCGAAATAATTGAGGTCTGTTCATCTCTAGAATTAATGTTAAACATTGCCTAAAATAGAGGGACTGGCCCTCTATTTACTTTACTCATTGCCATTTAAGGTTAAAAAGACCTTCCAGTTGTGAATATACAGCAGACTCTCCTAACTGATTAATTTATGTTTTGAACTTGTAATATCTTTTAGGATGAAGTTTAAGCACTTTAATTCCAGAGTCTGACATATTATGCATCTCTAGCTCTCTTAAAAAAAAATGAAATTATTGCTTAGCAATACTAAAATTTAGCCCACTTTTACCAACATCTGATAACGAGTCTATGAATCTTCCTATTTTTCATTCCAGAAAGGAACATGCAGAGCGGAATGAAATTCATTATCTATAAACATTCTATACAGTGCAAGGTGTTTAATAAGTCATTGGAAGGCACATGACGCTGTGAGAGCAACATACTTAACAATTTCTGCTTCGCAGTCTTATAAAGCTTCTATTAAAACATTATTTATGGCGATAACAAAATGCAACAAAACTAAACATGTTTCGATCTTCAAAATAGGAACAGTGGTTCCCAGTTCTGTATGCTAGTTTATATAATACTATTATTGAGCTGTGGTGATGGGTTATGAGCTAAGTCTCATTATATCATAAAAGATGCCTACAACGAGATATAATTACTGAATACATATACAAGGTCAGGGCAGTAAACTTGGGGACTTCGCAGGCTATGTTGGAATTTACATGAGATTATCCATTCAGCTTAGAAGGGTGTTGATGGCAGGTCTTATGAAGTATAGAGTGACCCAGGAGACGTACTTCCTACACCTTTTCCAACCCAATTCGACAGGCCTAGAAGTCACCAATAGTAAGCTCTAGATTCTAAAAGTTGGCGTGACTGGCTGCTTGAACGTAATGGAATTGGTCTTTCCACCACAGCCAGAAATCTACCTATTTACTACTAGCTAACTTTTGTAATAAACTAGAAACTTTAAGGACATACTGCACTATCGTATGATATTCAAACCAAAGAAACGTGATTTAATAGCCCCTTCTTAATTGTACAACAGTGATTTGTTGATCAAAAGTAGAGATCAAACCCCTGCTTCAGAAAACTCAGAGTAAAGATACTGAAGGGCAAGTTAATCATTTCCTGACGAGTGCCCTGTGTAACATTAAGTCACCAGATTGCTTAATTTATTACATTTCAGCCATGCAGGTACAGGAAGCGCATGACATAACAATACATCACGCCTGACTAATGATATTATTATACTGATAACATAATGTAGCACCACAACTGTTTGACATCACTATTGCATTTTAATATATATATCCATCACCAAGTCATAACCTTGAGCCAATAGTGACCAGCGGAACACTGGAGGAGTTTATGAAACAGTATATTGTGTTTTACTGAATATGAATGGAAACAAACACAATAGTATTTGAAAACAAAGAAAACATTCCCAACATCCTCACTATCACTCTATGGCCAGAGGAAGTCTGAACCTGGAATGGCATTAACATAATAGGAGTCATTGTGGGCGCAGTTTCAATTAGGTCATGGGCCTAAAGAGACCCTGCACTCTGCTAGGGTAAGATGCAGGGGTGGGATATGTGGCCCCCAGGCTAATCGGCACTAGCAATATTTGAAGGTGCCTGTAACTGCGTTCAATTCAGCAGTGTAGAGGATAAATGAACCTTTGATCATGGGACTGCATTCATCCTGAATAAAACAAGACACAGTACAAGGAAAAAAATGTGAATTCTTAATTAATTTGCAAAAATTATCACTACAAACTGATAACGTACGGACAGAAGTAGCAATGGTGCTCCCAAACCCTTTAATTAGGAGCCTTATCATGCCAGGAACATCCAAGCCCATCCTAAAGGAATTGAGAATCTATTTTGAGCTTAACCGTTGTGTATATAATTTTTATGCAATGATTGCTGTACGGATGATTAAAATAAATGTACAACACTGTCTATGATTGCACAATGTGCTTTCCAGCTCCGTCAACATCACTGCAAAGCGTTATTGACAAACGCTATTTTATTCTGGGCACTTGAGGGCACAACAATTTCCTCCTTGTGATGAAGAATATAAGAACTATACAACCTCACTGATATAATCCAACTTCTTATCTCCTACCGAACTATAATGTAACCTTATGCTTTCCACCATCAACCACTGCACCATGAACTGGAACTATTCCAAAAAATTAGGTGTGTGTTACCTTTGAACTTTTAGAACTTTATTAAATCACATTGTAAACATATACATAGGGGGAAATGTATACTAATATACTGTATTTTATATAAAAAAACACCTACAGCTATGAAAATTTGTCAAGGCTGTCTGAGACAACGACTTATAGCAGTAGATTCAGCCAGTGTCTTATAACTTCTTGATGTGTTTAAATGTGTTCTCCCATAGTTTAACCTATTAAGAGGTAGTCTTAGTATAATATAAAATGCAGAATTAAGCGCCAAAAAGGGGAATACGGCCAAATAAAATAGCTGTAGACTAAACTAAACTTTAGAAATAAGAATAGTTGTTTTCTTTGCGTCTGCTTTATTTGAGCTGACTATATAGACAATTATCTTCTTTTAAAGTCAATCCAGAAGTCAGTGATATCAAGGAAGTATTTACTTTCGGTGCTGCACTAGGCCTAATCCAGGGCAGCTCCACCAGATTCCCTTCCCAGCCACTGTCCTTACCGCTGAGCTGGATATGATGTCACATTCTAGCATTCTACCTTTTAAAGAAGCACTGGTCATAAATGAACTATGGAAGACTGTGGTGACTAGAGTCATTTGGCCGGCTCCTTTCAGCCCATTGATCAGTGGCACTGCAGGGAGCCTGACCTCACAATAAGGAGGTCGGCTGCCTTTTATGAGGTTGAGGGACCGCAGTCCCCCTAAACCTGCCACCCTAGTCCTAGGCCAAGTACAAGGCCAAGTACAATATGCCACACATTAGATATAATGCATTAGACAGAGAAACAAACAGATAATTAGACACATATTATTACTTCTCTATGTCTTTCCCTATTCTCTGATATGCTGTGTAAAATTATCTGCTTCCTCAACTAGCTGTTTCCAGCTGTGTCCAGCAAATAAGATGATGTATTGGGATATAAACAGAAATAGTGATGTTTCTTTGAGTAGAACTTCCACTCCAAATGGACTGACTGACGTGCAGGCTCCTTCCCCCTTTCTTAAAAATGAGCACTGTAATATGACATCATACTTAGCAAGGGACTAATGATATTCACTTACATCTTCATCTCTTTCTCTCTCGTCTCCTGTATTCCAACCAAAATGGAGTATTTTCTGCCCCTACTCAAAGCTGGCAACTGGACTTGGCTCTTTCACTCAAATGAATCCAACTCAGGGGCATAATCTAATCCTCAAATGCATAAAATGGTTTAAAAAAATTAGATACGTGGTCACAAGAGTTAATTATGCCATCTTTGTATAAAAGCAATAATATTGAATCACTAAATGTGGGCTATACATTCAGTTAAGTGCATAATATGCAAATTTTTATTTTATCAATAAAAGTTCAATTTAATTTCCTTTCTTCTTGCTGTGGAATTGTCTAGTGGTAGAATGCATTGCATTTTACTATGATTGCCTTTTTGCTTATGTAGATATTAGACTATGCAGCAAAATACCAGAAAATGATTTTTTTCACGCACTTGCTAAGGTAGATTTTCTTCGGCGGGGAACCTCTGTACGGAAAGACCTATTTTCTCTCCATGTGAATCAGATCAGTCTCGGTTGTTATAGAGCTGTTTCAGTCAGTGGACCTCACTCTCTCCCCAAATACTTTCTGGGATTTTAATAGCGAAATAAGAATTACCTCTAAAACATCAAAACCCCAAATCTCACTCGTCTCATTTGACTGGGACATCATCCCATCACTAGAGTCCTCGGTCGAAATAAAGACTCATTCCACATTCACAGGCTTTCATAGAAAAGAGCAGTCCCTCATCAGCCATCACCTCTGCTCTCTGACACAATTCATTATGTGGAAAGAAACCATAAGAAAGAAAAGATAAGTATTGATTTTTGTGAAATGAACACTCACAGCCTCATTTTAGACTTAGATGTCTGGGGATTAACATTTAAGACATCAAAGAGAGAGCTACGGTTAACCAGGCCATTCCAGTAAAAATGTTAAAGGTAATTTCAAGCAGCCTCGAAATGTTATTTCTAAGGAATTAACTAAAACTGAAGGGTTTTACCACCGAATGATATAGGACCTTTTGGCTGCAGTGACAATTATGAAGTAATGTAGAATTAATTGGTTTATGTAGTTCGATTTGTTAAAGGTTGAGTTGCCTATTACTGGAGCAAAATAAAAATGATACATTGCTGTGATCATAAAAGATTTTCACATAAGATAAAAATCATGTCAAATATTTAATTTTTGCTCATAGTCACTTATTTTTATTACAGGTTATTTTCTGAGAATCGCATTGAATGACTACATGAAGTTTATTACTACTTTATGTTGAACATATGGTATTTCTTTTTAATGTTCCCTCCTGTCCATCTCACAAACTGTAAAAAAACACTCATACTAAAAAGTATGTATGTACCAAAATGGTGGACCTGCACTTGCTCTCAGCACTACTGGAGTCAAGTCCTTCATAAAGTCTACCAAGTTCAAGATATACACACCTTTGTTGGCTCAGGAAAGATGAGTCCACCAGGCAGCGACAGCTTTTTTGCTCCCACATGGAGCTTATCCTGGCACTCAGACAGCATGCCAAGACAGACGGAGCATGGCCCGCCAACCCAATGGTATACCCAGTTGTGTATACCAAAACCTCATGGGGACCTAAAAAGGAACGTACATTCAAATGGTATAGCAAAATTAGAATTGACAGGTTAAGACAAATTAATACAGTAAATATTTCAATGGATGGCTGACGGAGTAACTGACATTTTAAATCAGGTAAAGAATGATGAGTGTGATACAGAAAGTAAAGCGGAGAGGGGAAAAAGTGAAAACACAACTAATATGAGGAAAGAGGACAACATAGGAACAAGCATCCAGATTGAAGAAATAAGAGAGACAAAGATTTTATCGAAAAACTGTATTTTTCAAATATCTTCCTTTCTGGGCTGGACTGTTCATCTACTGATGAAGAGAATGATCCTCCTTGCCAACCAAGCTATCAACAATTTTAGGATGTGCATATGATGATCCTATCGAAAATAAGTGTGGGTCCATATGTAGAGTTTTCACCTCAAGTGAACCACATCCTTAACCTAGCTATCAAATAAGATGAGGATATAGCAATTAGTGTAGCAATGAGTTCTCACTAAGAGAAGGCTCCAACTAAATAGAGGGGGAAAAAAAATAGGCAACAATTCTGCCGCCCTAAGCATAAAACGTATCTGCAGAGACCCATGAATCAGCCCTTATATCCACAGCCTCCAGGGCAGACCTGGGAAAATTCCCAGGTGTGTATATGGTATGAATCAGGATTGGGACTGGGTACAATCTGACTGTGTTTTACCCTTGCCCCCCCCCAACACTTTAGGTGACGTAATCAAGGTCATCCCTGGGCCAGTCCAAAATTCTTGAAAATTAGCCAGTCCATCTTGGACCAGCCCATTCGCAGGGTTTGGTATCATGCCAAGGTTACATAACACATGTATGTGCATGTATGTACGTGCAGCTAGAGGGGTCTGGGTAAGATAAGGGGTAAGGGAGGGAGAAAAAGAGTGAGAGAATTAAGATTGGCTCTATCCTTGTTAGCACACATGTAAGCATGTAAGTTAGAGTGTGCGTAGTGTGTTTAAATGTGTGTTAGTGTGACTGTGTAAGTTTGTGTAAAAGTCAGAGTGTGTGTATGTGGGCCAATGCGTATGTTAGTTGCTAGGAGAGGAAGGGGCCCATGGGGCCGCTTGGCTTTGCCTGCCTCCTAGACAAGAATACGCAAGCCATTCCATGGTGAGGAACTCACCAGTGCCCCAAATTAATATATTTTAATGTAAACAATAATACATCCCAGAGCTATTATAGTAAATATATATCTAAGATCCCATCCGGATTCAACAAACGACCAATAAACAAGAAAATATCTGATGTTTAAAGAAAGAATTGTTGTTTTGTCTTCTTTGCCGGTTTAGATGCCAGCTATCTGGGATGTCTGACACATATATTTGCTCTAAGAGACACTCTCAATGAGCTAAACAGTGATCATGATTCTGAATTAAAGATTCAAAATCCCTTGCTCGATCTGTTATATGAATGTATAGGATTATGTATAGGAGTACTAGAATGTAGGTCTATCTTGGGTGTTTAAATTGGTATATACAAACCTTTAACCCTATGGTATTCAAAAGGTTAACAATCTCTAAACTAAGTTTCCGTTGCCTGATTCACTTTGAAAAATAACTTATTCACTTTCTTTCAAGCTCGTCTATTCTCTATTTCATTTTTTGGCTTCTAAAAGAAATACCGGTATATATGTTTTTCATTTGTAATTAGATTTCTGACTCACAATATCTTTTATTTTGAGAACAGGCGTTTGTTCATCGCTAAAAAGCCCAGGATAATAAGACCTGCACAGCCAGTCTGTGCAGACAAAGGCTGAGGACGGAGATTTGTTATAGGCCATTAACTTAAAATTCTGTTCATTTTAACACAACTGGCAGCTGAAAGCAGATGAAGTGTTAAAGGGCTGAATTACTGCAAGAACGTTAATCAATAGTACATTGCGTTGCTTTGATAGAAGACACAGAAAACCTTGTCTGAGAGATGATTGTGTTTTAGCTTTGTTTATCATTTGCACTTGGCAGCTTCTTTAGTCTTATAAAGAAATAAAGAAAATTGCATTTATTAATGAAAAAATATCAATAATCCCAAGCAGAGATTCGAGAAAAAACTTTCAAGGCTCGGATGATTAACAATTGATCACGTCTTCATTGGAATACAACAAACCTGGTAGTTGCTGAGTATGAGAAATATAATGAGGCACCATGGTAGCAAAAAAATGAAATGGTTGTTGCATCAGGCAACCTATTAAATCATCAAAAACCTTCACATAAACATTAATGGAGCCTTCTGCTAATTCTAAAACCTGCATGATTTGTTCTTCCAAGACACTAGAACAGGGGTGGCCAAAGAAGACAGGGACATGGAAGCAGTCGGCAGAGAAGGCAAGGAGACATTGAGAGAGAGCATGAAATAGTTTAAGAGAGCACGAGGAAGAGTAAGAGAGCAAGACTGTGAGTAAGAGTATGTGAGAGTAAGTGGGGTTATGAAAGAGCATGAGTGAAACTGTGTAAGAGTGTATAAGAGAATGAGAGGGTGAAGGTGTAAGACAAAGTGTTACAAAGAGTGAGTGCAATCAAATGCAAATGAAAATTCAGAGATCTCTGCTTCATTTTTGTTTGGTTTGTTGCAGTTTATCCTTGTTTTGGATAAATTAAGAAAAGTGACAAATTAAGTAAAATTTCAAATTTGTAAAACATTGGTGCAGCATATCTCCCAACAGTATATGCCGAGTCAGACTTTGACGGTAGTACAGCATAACTCCCATCTCCCATTTAAATCATTTTTCTGTCTTCATTTTTCATCCGGGTGGAGCCACAGGTACAGCCTTGCTCCTCTAGTTGAGACATGCAGACATGATTCAAGAGAACTGATTCATGGAGAAACAATAGAAAGAAGACTCAGACAAAATAATAAGACAGAAGAACAAGGAAAAGCAAGGGAAGAAGCAGAGCTGCAGAAAAGGAGACAGGTAGGTGGAGAAGCAGTAGGTGGAGAAGATAGGCAGACTTAGCCGCCACAGATGCCACCCCCTGAGTCACCCCTGCTATTCAAAGAACCCAGGTGTGGTGCACCCCATGCAGACCTAGCTATTGTAACCACCAGCTCTGGCTTGGACAGAGTACATAATTCCGGAACCCGCCCCATCTTTCTCCTTTCTCCAATTAGTTGTTTCCTTTTCTTTGCCTGAAGACCCACCTGCTAATGTCTCCAACCTAAAATCAACCTAAGGTTATTAACAACACAATACCCATAGCGCTGAACTCGCCACAGCATAAGATTGTGGTAAAGCCCAATGAGCATTGTCCTAGAGTTGGGCTTAGGTGGTTCTTAATGTATGTCAACACCAAAAAATCAAATCCAAAATGTAAAAAATGGTTTAACTGTTCCTCAGCAACAAACTGAAATGAGTACCCTCATTTGCTAATGTGTGCTTACAGCTCAGCGTGAATTTTGTGCATTTGAAGCATACAAACCCATGTCATATGCATACACGGTCACAACAATTAAACAAATGGCAATTGTATAAGCTGTCAACAAAAATAATAATAATACTGGAACTCCTTATCATAAATGCCCAGTAAGTCATTAAGAATGCAGAAAGAATCAATGCAAAACGCTGAATTATTATTTGGTACGAAATCGCTCAATCCGTCTCTTACGAATTTACCTTCCTTTCACGATGACTGCAAGCAATAATTATTTTTCTTTTAACAAACTTTCTTTTGAGAAACTAAAGTCAGTATGTGGTAAAGACATGGCAGTCAGAGAGAAACTGATCAAAAAGGCACATCTATAATGTATGGCTAGTTTCCAAAACGTAAACTGGCAATTCAGAAACAGCGCTGAATATACAGCATTTAATCCACACAGCACCAGTCAAATCGCATTACAACACACTGTCAATAATCAAGCCACTGGGTTAGTGAAGGACCCACAATTCCTCTCTTCTAAGTGGCTAGACAGAGATGTGCAGAAATCTAGATATGTATTTATGCTACTTTTTATGTGCTTATTGTGCACCTTTAATGCTTCCACCTCCTGCATTCATATATTATAGACCTCTAGCTTGCCAGTAGGTTGATCAATAGACTGTAATAGCTTTGAATGCATCAGCACCTTTTTTATTTTGCATTGGATCCTTTGTGGAATTTCAGCAATTGAATGTTTTTTGCATCACCTTCATGATTTTTTATTTGTTCCTACTACGGGTACTAGAATGATGGTATATCATCGAATAACTAATAAATAATAGCTGGATAGTTTGACATCTCATTTTCAATGGTGAAGAGCAGTCAGGCTCACAGTGGCACTGCAGTTTTAATGCGTACATATCAATATTGATTACATTGTTCAAATTGCCTGGGGATATTAATCTCGATCTGTTAATAGAGCTGTTCAGTGCGAAAGGAACCAATCTTGAAATAGTTACAATCACTGTTCAGGAGTCTTGCTGTAATCTCCTGCCACCTACTGTTGTGTTCTAAAGAGTTGCCATACATTGCTTGCTCTTAGGTATACATTATTTAGGTGTTTCATAAGGGGGCTTTCATTGGAGGAGTATTTACCGTGGGCACTACTCTAGGAGCGTCCCCTACCTCCCCCTCCACAACCATCATTCTCACTATGGAGTTATGTGACTTAAAGACTAGACACAGCCTCCATGGTGGAAATGGGCCAGTTGGGGAGATCATCTCCCTCGTAACTAGCCCACTGAACAACAACACAGCTGGGAGCCTGATTGGCCAAAAAGGCAATCTTTCTCCCACTTTTGTGGCAGGGAACTGCCGCCCCCATGGGTCTGGCACTCTAGGCATAGTCAGCCTAGGCCAGAATATGTAGCTTGCTTTCATCAGTCTGCTAAGTTATTCTTATGACAATATTCTTACAATTACTCTTTTAGTAATATATCTATGTATATGAATAGGGCAGGGTAAATCTGTTAATATGCCTTGAGTAGATTATTGATTTGCCTTGATTTGAGCTACTAGCCAAAATCCCAGTTAGCTCCAAAGGACTGACCCTGAATACAGACCACAATGCCCCAAAAATCCAAAGGGTTCTGGCACAATGCAGGAAGGGACTCCATTGCATAAAGGCAAAATAGATCACATTGTTGCCATATAGCCACATATATTATATATCATGGCACTGATCTCTAGTATACACTTTCATGTAATCCATTTCATCAATAAAGCCTACAGTTTAATGTCATAATTTCACCACTAAGGCTTACACTTTAATGCAATCCAGTTCACCAATATAGCTCACAATGTAATGTAATTACAATGTGTATTTTAAGCAAACGATAAGTAAATCAGGCAGTAGATGACAGATTAACAGTTTTCACCATAAAAGAGCCACATAAACTGTAATTTTATATAAAAATAAAAGTAAATAATGTTTATTTTTATAATATTGACTTTTAATTATAATAAATTACATTCTATGTGGGTATATCTACAACTGATTTACTCTGCAGGAAATTGAGAATATATATTAAAGATCACTTAGCAAGATAATTAGTTTAAAAAAATAAACTGGTCATCATCGAGCTCAAGACATTCTAATTTCCAATAAATCTCATTTTGAAGGCGAATGTAATAAGGTCTATTCACTATTTGATTAACCCTGCAGGACATAAGGACATTAAGGATGTAATATTTACATACGATCAACAGATCACCTTAAAAATGATATTGTATTACCGTATTTTAAAGTGCAATCCTGTACATGCCGGGAAAGGTCTAACTATTGCAAAAAAAAAAACATTTCACACAGACCATGTTTGATTAATATTTTCAGTTTTTGTTACCCATTTTTTTTTTCTCAGAAATCTAAAAGCGTCGTAACTCTGCATCTAATCACTCGGGGCTATGTTACCCATTTTTAAATATATTTGATAAAAGTTGATAAAAGATCATTTAGCATCACCTCATAATAAAAGTAACTTTACCAGCAGAATTATTAAAAATCTTAATTATATAAATCTGCTTGTAAAGTTACCTTAATTGCAAAATACTTGATTTTGTAAAATGATTACTATGATTTAAGTTGATTTGACTGGAGGAACAGCGTAGTTCACAGAGTGCCTGACATCACCACGCTCCTAGATACCTCACGCACACTCGAGAGCTAACCTCCAATTGTGCGACACAATCCCCCGAGGTGAAGAAGCTCTGCGATTGGGCAGCCATCTAAGTTGAGGGCTGCTTGGGTCCAATGGACCCACCTGGACCCATGTAAGGACCGGGCCTGCAGCTGGCAGCCACATTACAGGACCCAATTAGAGCATTTTCATGTAGTCCCAGATGGTCAGACCAGGCATGGGTATATACAGGGGCGTACCTAGAGTATTTGGCACCTGGGGCAGATCCTGTATGTGGCACCCCCCCCCCCACACACACACACTTTAAAACTGTATAGCTTCTATCGTTATATACTGGCGCAGAAACTGAATAAACTGTTATTATATACCGAGGCAGACATTGATGGTGGTACAGCATAACACCTATCACTATATACTTTTCCTCCTCTTCGCTCTTCTTCTTCTCTCTCCTTCTGGTTCAGAGGGCAGGGATGGTGGTGGGCACGGCTTTGGTGTGTTGTTGGATCCCAGCGCACAGCAGCAGTTACCGCGCGCATCGTAAGGGAGCGATATCGGAGGTCTTTAACAGATCTCCGGCTCCCTTGAGTGATTTTAAGCCGGTTAAAGGGAGATCCTTGATCTCCCCAACCGAGCCTGCTCCTCCAGCGGCAGACATTACTGTCCGTCTCTGGAGGTGTGCCCGGTGCCGGCAAGTTGGCACCCCCTGATGAGCGGCACCCAGTTCGGACCGCCCCCCCCCGCTAGGTGCGCTACTGGGTATATATGTCTTTGTACATATGTGCCTATATATATATATATATATATATATATATGTTTTAAATATGTGTAAATGTTTTAATACCGTGCCTTTGATTATTTTTTTAGCTGTTCTTTTCCATTTTTACTTTTTGTTCTTTAATTCCCACTTATAAACAGTAAAAAGTCAAATCCATTATGGTAATTTCACTACATGTGTAACACAAAAATCAAGAAAAAAAAAAAGAAAAATAGCTCAAAAATAGCAGCTTGTTCCTCAGGCAACACAACAACCAGCATCTATCTGCTATAATAACGACATTCCACAGCACAGTGTCTATATTCGCCAATCAAAGTGATCAAAGTGACCATCAAAATATATTCGTCTGATGTGTCCTTGGATAGTTCTATATTAATGGGCTTTTGTCTAAAATTAGTTAAAATGACTTTTTCAATTTTAAAATGATACCATAAGTGCAATAATTATGTTGTGTTTCATCACACTTTTTTATGTCTTGCTGGTATTTTTAGGTAGTTGTCATTTTCCTACCGATTATAAAAACAACACAGAAAACCATCAAACAGCAACACAAGCTACTCATTTTGAAATACTTGCCCTAAGTTCTTCCTACTTGCTCCATAAAACCCTCATTTGTTTGCAGATCTGTTTCTACTAAATGAAACTGGCACGGATATTACCTAGTTCCATCTCGTCTTGATAGGGACATTTTGTTATTATTATTATTATTATCATTTCCCTTCTAGCTTTTCATGATCATCTACAAGGGAACTTCAAATTCAGGCGTGTTATAAAGATACAGGGTGGGATGGGCAAGGTCAAACATATTGTTAGATGTAAAACACATTTTTCAAAATAGCTCCAAGCTACAGAAACTGTTATTTTTGATTATTCTTAAACTGTCTTCATGCTACGCTATCAACAGATTGTATTTTCTATGTTTATTATCTGTAAATATAGTCTTTAAGGAGCTTGTTAACCTCTCCAGAATTTCCCTAGCATTGTAGGATCCTAGTGGTGGACACTTTGGATAAGCATGACGCCCTTCTGCACAGATGGACAGCGCTGTATTATCTTTTGCCAGGCAGCAGCATAACATAGGAGAAATAATTTTCTTTTTATCTGTACAAGTCAATCTTTCTTTCTTTCTTTTTTTTTTTTCTTGCAGCATTTGTAGCGTGGATTGAAAAAATAGAAGTCAAGGTATTTGGAGAAAAACATTAGTTACAAAGAGTTCTCATAAAATGCAAAATGGATTTTTTCTTTATCATCTCCTGGCAATATATATTTCCGAGTGTTCCTATATCTGTTCAGTTTCAATATCTGCAGCTATAATGTAGCTTCCTTTTGGAGCTTTGCCTTTTCAAACATTAAAGCTCTGTTTGAAAGCTGTATGTATCCTTTATGACATTAAATAACAATGCTACTTGGGTAAAATTCCCACTTACATTTTTTTTTTCTTTGCCGCTCATTCGGCCAGAATAATGGCAAAATTATATGTCTACAAATCATCAGAAAAAAAAAAAATACGAACCAGGTATATCAGTGTCTGTTCCGACAGGTCTTCTTTTGTAGGTGCTGGCTTGCTACATGACAATTGGAGACACAAAGACATAAAAAATTTAGCGGTATGCTAAAAATATTAAAAACTGATAAAAAAAAACGGTTTAAGCTGTAGGAAATCTAAGACTGCAAATCTCTCATAAAATCTGTGTTAAAATCTCAGAACTGTAATACTGTCATATGGATAAAGTGAAACTTCCTACTTGAAAAAACAGAAATAGGACAAAATTCCCACAAATTCTCTACACCCTCTTTTTTTAACCCAGTCATTAGAAGATGATGTTCGTTAACAGGCACTAGGTTTCAATTTTATGATGGTCAACTAGCTAGCACATGCAAGAGTAAAATACTATACGTAGTATATTTATATTATATTTGTGTGCAAGTAAGTACAATGCTTTGTTCTTGCTACCATAATTTAATGTCAGTACCTACTGCATTGTATGAATGCAGAAATGGCTCCAGAAAAGCCATCGCTACACAGTCTACTGACCTCGGCATAAGCTGGTGGTGCTAAGTACCCATGATGTTACATAACATATTGTTCCTAAAGACCACCCTAACAGTCAGAGAAGAATCAAAACCAAACCCTTAAAACAAAAAAATAAAAAAATAAAATCAGATATTAAGCCCCTTCAGGACCCACAACTCTAACCAATAAAAGGCTTCACATGCCTTCTGGATCATTATTTACATTAAATCACCAGCATTCCTTAGCATCCTTAGCATCATTCCATATTACAAGAGGTGGGTGGGAATGCCATTCCATTGCTTGCATAACAGAAAACATATGAAATATTCTCGTGGTCATATGATGAGACCCTAGAATTTGGTGACATCTCCCATGCCCTTGTCTTTATTTTCAGTTTCTCCTAGGAGCATGTACTTCAGTTGCAACACATCAAAGTCATGCAGGTTTTTTCATTCATTTACAATATCGTCTCAGTGTAAATCCTGATTAGTAATAGAAAATGGACCGTCTCTCACGATGAGAGGTTCAGTATAAGTACAGTTTGTCCACATAAATAGTACTGTGGCTTTAAAGATCCCTCTCGGTCATCTGAGGCAGCTGATTCCCCGGTATAACAGTGTAACAGATGCCAGTAGATGCCTGTTCTGATTAACATATTTCTTTTCAAAGTCTCTCAAGATCCCTGGGGGTCTTCATACTCAAGATTTCTATCTCTTCCCTGATATAATTATGTTTAGGAGGATTCACACACTCAGGGGCCATTTCAGCAGATGTCACTTTTCTGATTTGAAACACCCTTCTGGATGAGAGGCCTTATCGCTTAAAAAAAAAATCAGAAATGGAGACATAAAAATATTTTTTTTTCTAACATCCTATCACTATGGTATCGGTGTCTGCAACAGTCCACCCCAGTCAGCAGTGATTAAGCCTCTTTGTATGAATAAGCACTGAGCCATATAGCATTGCAGAAGAAGAGAGAACAAACAGATGTTGGAATATAATTTTTTTTGAGAAATGACATATTGCAACTTACTTAAACTAAACTGTTTGTAGTAATTCATATAGTTAAAAAGCAAAACAAGTTGCACATCAATCATAACCAATGATTCTGAGCATAAGTTGGCATGAACGTAGTATTCTACAAACCTAAAGATGAATTCATTACCATAGCAAACTTTTTTTGCTCACTTCGACATTTGTTTCGTAATTAAATTCCACATGGAATTCAAAGTGATTTGCGTATTAGAATGATTACTATGAAAAGTTGTTAGTTAAGAAGTGTAACCAACACATTTTCATAGCCAGCACATGGTAATCATTCTGCTGCAATTTAACCATGGAAAATAATTCACGCAGGACATCATTTTTGGGTGTACATTAAGCATTTGCAACCTGACAAGCTCAGTGCTAAACACATCGAGAGATTTCCTAGATGTTTGGATTTAAGGAAACTTGACAGCAAAATGAGTCGAGCAAGTTTCATTTTAAAGAACACCAATTTAAGTCAGGATACTTCAAGGGAATACAAAGATAACTAGCAAAAAATTATGTAAGCCATCAGTTTTTCAAGCTGACTCCCTAAAATTTGTATGATGTGGATTTCCTCATAGATCAAATAATTCCATTACATTCTGAGAACGTACCTCTTTTTGAAGCTATGTTCCTCCATAAGTAGTAAAGAAAGTCATTGAGTCATGTTTTGCCTTGCATGTCTAAGGTATCTTTTCACTTACTCTCCAGTTTTGTTTTTAGCACAAATGAGGGATAACTCATAGTCACTCTTGTGAGTTGGAGTGCTCGACTTACCCAAGCTTCCCCTAGTTTCCTCAACTTAATTGCCTATTTTGTTCTAAAGGATTTCACTTCTGAGAAAATGATATGGGCAGGTAGAAAAGATCTGAAGGCAGCTTTAATTAGATTAATTTGGGTCTGAGTGACTTGACAATCCCTTACCCAAAACAGGACTGATTTGGCCTTTTCATTGTAAAAGTAAAAACAAAAAAAAGGGTTTAACCCCTTAGTGAATAGAACCATAATTGATTAAAAACGCAGACCTACTATTGTAATCTATTACTATTGTAATGACATCCAGAAGCAATGATGACATATGAGTACTACATGGATGTAGTACATCCCTATACAAATGAAGTATTTAATACTATTATCGATAGTGCCTACAACTCTATACCTCCACATTTTCACAAATGAAGTATTAAATACTATTATCGATTATTAATTATCAAGCTTTTTTCAGAATACATACTTGTTTTCATCTCTTTCCGCCACTGCTCTTATTTAAACCCTTAGTTCCCTTACTGCAGTGCCTGTTCAAAGAGTATTACTGTTGTTTGCTCTGGGTATTTGTGTTTCCAGTTCTTTGTGCGTTATCTGTGTCTACCGTCTACCGAACCTTGGTTTGCCTTTCGACCTTGATCCTGTGCCACCTGCCCCGACCTCGGATATCCTCGACTTTGCTTCTGTGCCGCCTGCCCCGACCTTGGACTTCCCTGTTTTTGGCTTTGTCTTGTGAGTCTGCTGTACGGTCTCGGCTATGTGGGTCCAGCTACCTGTTCTACCCCAGGGCCCTGTGTAACAGGGAGTATATAACGTTTAGCTGTAACCCTCCACTCCCTTTTCATTTCTCTCTCTTGTCCTTTCTCCTCTCCTTTCTCTATTCTCTCTCCCATCTTTTTTCCTGTTCATCTTTCTCTTAATTCTCTCTCCTCTACTTTCTTTCTATTGAACCAAAAATATTAGCAGTCACCTAACCATGGTCACACACACACTCAGATGCGTTCTCTCTGTGTCCAGCACATGGCATGGTAAAACACACTTGTGTTTCCATGCAACAGGACACCGGGCGATATAGAGGAGATTATGCAATGATTAAATAGCTCTCACATTTTCATACCATAATTTTGCATGTTAAACATATACAAAAATCTACCTGTATTAAGACATTATTGAACGTCATAGGTTACAAAGGAGTTAACAGGTTTTTTTTATCATACAATTAAACTGCTTTCTGCAGTATATAATGCTTTATATAAGACATTGTTCAATGAATTTAAGTGCTTGGTTTGGGTTTTGCTTCTTGTAACATGCTATTTTTTTTCTGTGTTCTTGCAGCTTTTTCATGGGCAGTGAATATTCATCACCATGGTGACCTAAGCAATCTTATCTCGATACAAAGGCCAAGACGTTCTGTACTCAGAGCAGGGGAGATTGGATGCTTTTGTCAGAAGCATCCAGTCGCTGAGGTTATCTCATTTCACCACAATCTCCATGTGCTATGTCAAATTCAACAACTTCCATAGCAACCCGGGGAAGTGCTCTGAGTACCGGACCTTACCTGACCCCTTCCTTTACATCCAGCCACTCACTGTCATGAATGCGAGTCTAAAATATCTCTTCAAAAGACAATACGTTCTCTATGAGCACGCTTGCAAATAGAGAACCAGAAACTTTGACTTCTGTTACATAAGTCACCTTCTCTGGACTTTCTGTAACAATACAGAGAATTTCTACTCTGATCACCCTGGTGTTGTGCCAACTAAGACGGCAAATAATGATGATAATCATATAGTGATTTTATACTAAAGGTAATGATTCTTTATGGCTATGGCTCTTCAAACATACAGTATCAATATATATATATATATGTGTGTATATATATATATATATATATATGTATATATGTATACAATATTTTTTATTTAATTTAGAAAGCATATAATTTATATATTGACCATATTTATGTGTTTTGTATTAAAACTGACCATAAAAAGGTTTAACTACTGTTTTGGGTATTGTGTGCAGAATGGTTGTAATTAATTACATACATCCTGTGCAATGTATGTGCACCACCCTGGTTTGTTCCCTAAACATCTACGAAGGCTTGTTCTCCTTATATGACACCTTGCCATCATTTCTGACAACGGTTCCAATCTATTATGTTCCTTCAAATGGATTTTTGCCTAAGTCACCTCTAACTATTGATGTGTCTGTGAGATGAATGCCATCTAGTTTTTAGTGAATTTCCCTTACCAGAGCGAGTTAAATACTGCCACAGGCTGCACAGAAGGGGTGCTGATCTTCAGTTGGAACAATCATTTATCTTTGTCTCTTCTTCTCAGATTGTTCCGATTTCCAACTTCTTGTGCCTATGTTCCATTAAACCAGAGAATGAAAAAGCTGCAAACAAAGAAAAGTGGCGTTGTAATCAAATACTTTAAATTATCTAGAGAAATGGCTTACTCAGGGTTCTGGTCCTGAATGAAAAGAAGAGGAAGAGGGACACTTCTGGGCATATTAAAGAATGGTATTATCAAATGGACCAGACAAGACATGTATATAATGTCTAAGCAGAGCCAGCTCTCTCCCTAAACAGATCATACATCATAGGGACTCACCATTATAAGAAGAGCAAGCAAGAGTAATGGGTCTAAACATCAGGGAAGACACAAGATGCAACAGGAAAAAAATACCACTAAAACATGGATTTGACTTTGTGTGCAAAACCCTCATTTCAGGGCAGTGAGAGTTTAATGAGAAACATTAGACCAAGAAGGAAGAAAGCTATAAAGCAAGACAGATAGATAGACATACTTTTACCAGCACTTCATTTAGTGCATTACTTTGCATCATTCCTTGCCTGCAATAAAAAATAGTCAATCGTAATTGACAATTTATCTTCTGCAATGTTCCCATGGTCAAAATGTCATATAAAAAGAAAGCACATCAGAAATATAGTGAACGAGAGTTACGACGATGGGATGGCCAAAACCACCCAACATATTGCGGAATGCAAACATTCTTTAGCTGTGTCACACATTCTAGATTTATTTATCACAGGAAGCAACTGGTCTTATATGGACCAAACAAGCTATTTTTTATCCAGAGGAAAAAGAGACAGATATCTCACTGTCATTATTGTGTGTCATGCATCAACCCCACCAAGCTTCTCAAGCAAGAAAAGAGTTGCTCTAGTATAAAGAATTGTTAGCGTAGGAGGATTTATTTTAAGTAGAGGTAGATGAGCTCAACAATGGAGAAGTACAAGCCCAGCCTGGATAGAACTAGACAATGCATCAAACAGAATGCATTATTTGCCCCCAAATTCATATATTGCAGAACAGTTGGTTGTGTCATGTTTCTCAGGAGTATAAAACCATTCCAAGAGATCTCACCAGGCTAAACTCAAAGAACCTTTACCACATACACACAAAAAAGATTCTGTTCTGGGAACTATTTACTCTCATGCAGGGGCAGCCATTTAAAGAAAACCACAGTGTTCCAGGTAAGCGTCTGAACAATTAACACATATTAAGGTACTGGAATCTTCATTAAACCTACAAAAACAAAATAACCTTCAAAAAAGATGCAGCTGGACATCTCCTCCATGGTGTCACGGACTGGGTCCAAACAAATGACTGAAAGGACCCAGCGCGCCCAAAGATTGTGTGCAGGAGTCACAGTGCAGTAGTGGAGTTAGACAGGGCCTGGTTGCAGGGCGACCACACTCACCCAGGTGCAGCCAAACACCAGCGCCCTGATAAAGCAGCAGATGAAGTCCAGAATGAAACAAAGTGATATCCTGCAGGCACCCTGGACCAGGCATGAAACATATCACAGGAATCACGTGTAGGATGCTGCAGGCTGGGAGTATGGAAGCTAAGCAAAGGATATAGCAGAAACATAATGTAACGAGTTCACCAAGAGAGCTGTAGTAACTCCCAGAGATCACCCACATGTATCCTCCTGTCGTCCCCGGAATCACTTTCAGCACCAGTCAGCATGCGCACCTTGGAACCCTGCTATGTGTACCCAATAAGTAGACACAACTACCTTGAACTGAGTACAGCAGGAATGAACAGTTTATTGTAGTAAAACATAGACTGATATAGCCACAGAACGTCATTAACATAAATTAACAGATACATGCATACAGCCCAACCTTTAATCCCCAATCAGCAATCCTATTGATGGGATTAATTAAACAATGGAGTTCCTGCCTGTTTGGCAGCCAGGCTGGAGCCATCTCCGACTACCTTGGGGCCTTGTATGACAGGTCATTCTGTCACACATAACAAGCAAGGGACAGAGAGACCAGGCACGAAACATAACCAGACAAGATATACATGTTACATGGCACTACAGTGAACCAGACAAGGAATAAACATTACTAGACAAGATATACATGATACAGGGCACAACAAAGGACAGGGAACAAGGCAAGGAACACAGGGGAAGGAGAGAGGAACCAGAATCCTCGGACGCTTCTCCTTTAAGCAAGGATAGGCATATTGACTAGGACATGGGGAGAGGAGAGAGGAACCAGAATCCTCAGATGATACAAGGAAGAAGGGCAAAGGTACATAAGAGACAGACAGACATGAATACAGGAACTAGCCTAGAACTATGTGATAACAATTGGAGATTCCGTCACATCATATGGCCATAGTATGCTTAGCCCACCACTTAGTCAAAGTACTCCAATGACGGTGGGTCCTAACGCTAATCCCTGCTGATAGTGGTACGAAACAAACCAAACACATAGCACTGAGAAATACCTTAGACTGCAGACTGAGACAAACAGAACACACGGGAGGGGCACAGCTTATAAAGGAAACAGAGCAGAAGCAAAGAGCTTAAGCAGAAGCAAGGAATGGAAGATCAGAACAGAGCAAAAGGAAATCCAGGAATGGATCGAAGCAAAACAGGGAAACTAAAGCAAGGGTAGGGTAGGACGTGACACATGGTTTGACGTTGCCCCTGATCAGCTGCTTGAATCAGGAAGGCGCTCCTGTTTTCTGTGCCTATGCATGGGAAATGTCATTAGATCCCCTCTCCCAGAATGCTCACCAAGCCTGGCTGGTGGTAAGAAATAGCTGGGGGTGAGGAAAGAGGCAAGCAGGAACCACAAAAATGTAAAGCTCATTTGTCAGATGCGCTAAAGTACTTATGATAGCTGGAATGTCCCTTTAAACTGTTAGATACAGAGTGAGAACTAGTAAAAAAGAATCCTCTAGTAGAAGCTTTTAAATATCAAGCACTCAGCTACTCAATTTGAAAAATAAAAAAAAATACAAAAAATAGATAAGAAAGATAGGTTGCATTGACTAAAGTGTGCCATGAGCTGGGTTACTTAAACTGGATACATGACAGTTCTAGGACTCAAGGCACTGTATGCAAAGAAATAAACAGAAGATAGAATCAGAGCAAGTTCTAAAAAAGGGTCAAGTAGAAAGCCATATAGCCAGCTCAGACAAATAAACAAGCATGGTGCTAAAGGTCACAACAGCAAAATAACAGATAAACTAGAAAATGCTGAGAGAACACAAGGGAAACAAAATCAAGCAGCCATATCAAAGAAAAACCCTCAGACATGTAATAATTAGAGGACGGTCTTGCCATCAATACCTGCGTAGTAGGGCAAAGCGTGTGACTGTTAACATGAAGTATGCGTCCATTTAAAAGCAACTGGCCAGGGTACCCACGCTAAAGAATCAGAGTGGTTAATGGTCAGGCTCCAGATCGAGCCTCAGAGGATGCATGAAAATGATGTGTTCTTTGACCTTCACATTACAAGTCTTCCTTTCTGTAAAATACTGGAGTAAGTGACACTTATCTTAACAGAACTACTCATTTGGGGAAACACTACGTTTTCAGTCTGAACAGACTTGCTCTGTAGACCAACAGGAAGCAAATCTTGTACCTTCTTTTTTTATAATACATTGAGTCAATGGGTTGCATTTTAAATGTTTCGTACAGGAGACTGTGAATGATTTTCCAATAACATTTTCAGAATTTCAACGCATCATCACTTCCTTGCTTTTGATTGATTGTGCTAAAGAGTTTCCCTTTTTCTCCATCCAAACTACCAGTATTTTATACCGTTTTCCATTTCCCATAAGTCACCGGTGGCAATGGCATTTCATGACCAAGGGATTTTCTTAGATTGCTAACGAATGTCCCTAATCATGATCAGTCCCCAAGACTATAACAGCCAATTCATTTTCATTGTAAAAGGCAGCAGGTAAGCAGCTAAAATGATTACACATACACACATTAGAAATGTGAACAGGTCACAGGTCACTATTCTTAACTAACAATTCTCTCACCAAAGACAGAGCTCTCATCAATCAACGTAAAGTTGTTTAACAGCAGAGCCGTTAGAGGTGTGTGAACTATAAGCTTTTCTCTTTCAACATTTTGCTATCAACTAAAAAGATTGCTGAAATATATTTAATATTGGTAATAGTTGGAAAAATAACAATTATAGTACTGGGAAGATTTCCTCTTCAATTAAGGAAATATTTACACAGAAAACATCATAAACCGCATAAAAGTTTCTGTACATCTACGGCTTCATCTCCTATGCAATTGGGACACATATTAGCCTTGTTGTGTAATGTTCTATATTGTTCTCCATGTTGACTCACCGTAGACATGCCATTGAAGTACATATCTCTTGAGTATTAAAATTTGATGATGCATTTGTCTTTGTGAGAAACGTGATGTTTTATACACAATGTTTCATAGTAGTTGCAGTTAAAATAGAAATTAAAGTACTAGATAGAAAACCAAGGGAATCCATTGACATGGCAATTGGCACAGCCAGAATTGACATATTATTGTTAGAATATGTAAAATGGTGCATTTTGCATTGGAAATCCTAGGGGTTTATTCACAAAAGTTGGTGACTTGCAGACTAAACTGACATATTTTACTATGCATTATGAACTGTCAATCCAAAGTACATTCTTTGACAGCAAGAGCTAAGCTGGTCCTGTATCATTTTACAGGACTAACCGTGCTGTACTTCCAAGATACATTTTTAAAGGTTGGCCCTTCGTAAGGCAACGTTGGTTAGATGAAACTGCAACTCTCCTGAAAACTCGCACTTTTGTGAATATGCACCTTAATCTATGTATGATGTAGATTTCATATTAAGTTCCTTGTTAACGGTAGAAGCACACAAGACCGGGGCTTAGATATACCTGCATCAGAGTCACTCTTCCATGAGCCGCTAGTAGCTAAGCCCATCCAGAATTTGCCATGACCAACCTAGCTGTAAGTTGCTTGGAAGCAATCATAACACTTTTGCCACTGAACCCGGATTTTGGAGGAGCCTACAGAATTCCCTTGATACATTAGTCCTATGATATGTAGTGAGCCAGCGGGTAACAAGACATTAATGACATAATAGTGCCCACAGCATGCCTTAGTGATAGCATAATTCTACTGCATTGTTAATTACATTTTTATATGCCCCTTATTTTTAATAACATTGCATGAAGCAGGTCATGTACAGGTACTATTTTCTAAACAACAATTGATTTTGTTATGCATTGAATTTTAGTATTGCTGGCACTGAGGGGTCAAATCCATACAAGGTTAATTATAGTTGTCATTGGTTGCTTATTCCAGATGACCTCTGATTGGGTGAGAAAGATGTGATTTGCTGATTTATGACAAGTGAAATGCTTTAACGTTCCTGTTTTTCCTGTTTCACTGTATTTTCACTGCATCATCTACCATCATCCACCAAACCATCTCCTACTTTGTTTCAATGAGTCAGGTACATTGTATATAACCTGGGTATGGAAGAAAATAGACTAAATGAAGCAGAAGGAAAAAATATTCATACTGATTCTTTTCATAGTTGTTTTTTTTTTATTACTCCCAGGAGGAAATCAATGTTACTGTATATTGCTATTTACCACCCATGTGACACATGATTGTTTCATTTCGATGTGAAACACATAATACACAGAGATGTTTATCCACAAATAATTATACCACCAAAGAGACAAAACTGCCATTAGCAGGAAATAAAGTGTATGCCTTTGTAACAAGCATTGTAAATACAGATTGCACGAAGACTTAACCATTATGTATCGTTTCATTGTGTGACTGACTAAAACTAATTTAGCAGTGATGACCCCAGACCTGACTAAGAGCAATTCCCCTAAGCTACTCCTTCCGCAGCGTCCACTATTACTGGCGAGAACCGCAACCTCTTTAGGACAAACATTCCCAGATACAGCAGTATGGAAATCAGAGATCTTCCTTAGCACATCATGAAAAAACATTTAGTTAAGGACCAGTGATGTGCCTGGCATGTCATGGGGTTAAATGAGCGTAGAGAACGATCAATAATCTGGGTGAGATCTGGGGATATAGGACCAATAATCGCTTTCTTCACTCAAACGGTGTTGTTAAAAAGCATCAATATTAAAATGAAATCAGGTGTCCCTTGCGATTGCCTCCTGTCTCTCTCTCTCCCTCTTGAGAACTATTTTTTTTTTTTTTTGAGAACTGTGGGTGCCCCGTGCAGGTTACAGGTCCTGCAACCACCATGTAGGTCAACGGAGCCCTGCTTTCTAACCACTATGCGATAAGTTTATTAAAAAAAATCCAGTGATGTCAACATGACACCATAAGGGGAACCATCCATCTACTAGAAAATGTAACAAAAATCTTCACAAAATGTAAAAAAAATGATAATTTTAATGAACAACTCCTAAAATTCAAACTATATCTTCCCATGCTACCCCAGCTACTGTCATCCTACCCCAACATCTTATATGTATGTGTGTGTGTATGTGTTTATTCCTGTGTTATTAATAAAAGCCCTCTATGTGGATGAACTACACCTGTAGTTGTATGTTGGTTATACTACACCTGTTTTCAATTTGATGCAATAAAAGTAAGTGTTAATAAATATAAATGAATGCACTTATTATTGCAGAAATCATATAAGTCCGTAGATCTAATCATATACATCCCCAGACCAATGCCTACATTTCTAAGTGGTTAGCTCCCGGCAATACAGAAAACAATCTACAGGAAAAAAAGCTGGAAAACAGAAAAAAAAGTTTTGGCAAAAGTATAGTACAACTGGAAGAGAATATAGACCAAGGAACACAAAATAGAAATAACATTGTTGATAAAATTATTCCCTTTCAGGCCCAGCTATTGTTCCTACTTTTTCAATTCCTGAAAATCTTTTACTCCAATTAAATTGTCCTTTTTGGCAGGTCGCACTCTTATAAACAAGTGTCTTTCTTTGTGTGATTGTTGATAAGCCCAGATGAGATATTTCAAATGTTTGTATTAACAGAACAGAGGTTTCAACTTCCTATGATAGGCTTCCACAACTCAGGGCGGAAAATGTCTGCTTTCAGAAAATCTATTCTAGAAAATAGACATTTTGTTTATATCAGATTTTTTTAAAAAAAAAATTCAGACCAGAACAAAATACCATAATAACTGTATCTCTGACCCTGGGGCAGCATAGGACAAAGCTATAAATTATCATATCTGTGAATTCACTATAGACTTTAAACTAATAACCCTGCCTTGTTAGACATGAGGCTCGCCAGCCTTAATGAAAAACCTGATTTGGACATTCTAAGTCCTGACCATTGTGCAAAAACAATGCCTTATATTAGATTCTCATGCCTTGTATAATGCTATCTGGAACCATCATCAGCTCAATGTACTCTTAGTAGATCAAGACATCACATCTTGTTTTACTAGATGGAGAGTTGGCAGGAGAGTCTACAGGAGGGATATAGTTTCAACTCCCTGACTTCACTATACATTATAAAGATCCAACCCCAGTGAACTCCTATTGCAAGAGTATAATGCACAATGCACAGCTAAATCAGTGATAATTTTATAAAGTCTCCGCACAGATCAATAAATGTATTATACAGGGGCCAACCCACACTTTCCTGCTGGAGCAAGTTAAATGGGATGGTCTTTTATTATGAATAATGGAGTGAAGGAGTTGAGACCACAACGCTTATGCAAACTCTCCTTTAGTAAATAAACATCAGAGAAAGACCCTGGATACGTGATGTACACATATAGTATTTGAATACTTAAAAGTTATACTTGAAACACAGGTTAATTTACAGTATTTATGGGATTTTAGTATGATTTTTTTCTCTCTATTTCCCTCTCGCTATACAGTATAGCGAGAGGGAAATAGAGAGAAAAATTCATATATATATATATATATATATATATATAATATATACAATGTTATTACAAACTTACAATTATATCAAATGGGAAGGTACAAATTTATTTTTATTTTTTTCATTTGAGAACTGTGCTATAACATGAACTTAAATACTTTCTTTGCGTAAAATAATCAGTGGTCAGGAATTTGCTGTGGTGTAAATTAACAATATATGCTAGAGAAAGAGGAATGTGATTGAGGGAGCAAATTACGCTTGCAGCGTGTCATGTTCCTGTGAAATTAAGATGACCCAAGCACTTTCTTGATTCAATGTCTACTCAAGAGGTCATTCCAAGACCGTGTTTGCCTAGAGGCAGTACCATCACTGTAGGTTCTGCACATGCAGTCAGATCATTTGTGGTTCTCTGCATTTTCTGTCTGCTTTTTCACGTTATGTCTGGTTAGGTCATGGTGTAAGGATGACCCCGTCCACTTCCAGCATCATTCCGATCCTTCAATTAAAATAAGCAAATCATATATGATATGCGATGGAACACAGGTATAAGGAGCGATGATTTCTGCGTTTTCATGGAAATACACAACAGTAACTGACAGGAGATAACAGCCATTTAGCCCATCTAGTCTGCCTGTTTTTCTTAAATCAGTCCTTGGTCTCAGATTCAAGAGAGCCATATTTTTTGGCTTGTTTTCTGTTCTTTTACTAAAGCATTATTGCATTTGCATGTTCTTCAATCGAAATTCTTGTTGACCAAAAAACAGTGTAGCTGATCATTAAAGGGAACATTAAGGGCAGTTACAGGTTTATGGAAAGGGATAAGGCTCTATTACATTATAAAAATATCTATTTTTAGAAGTTCTTAAAATGTGATGAAACATAGCATTGCAGCCTTTTATAACACTTTGGGCTTTTTGTCGCTATTCTTTCCTCAAAGAAAATGGGAATGCCACAGGCCCTGTACCATGGGAACTTTGGCATTTTCCGGCCCAGGGGCCAGGTGAAGCTAGATGGACCTAGATGGACCACCGGCACCTTGCCCTGACCAGTAACATACATTCTAGCACATACACTTACACTCGCACTCACTATAACATACTCACCTACTTTATTTATTTAAGTTTAGAATAAGGCATATTAAAATACTCACAAATTAATATGCATTTAACCTCTACTTTTCTTAATGTGAGGCATGGATATTGTCTGATTGCAGCCTGCTTTGACCCCTGGATTGTGACCCCGATACTAAAGTAAGCAGAATGCAGCGTTGTATAGCTGGGGATATTAGCAGCAAAGAGAGGTGTTACAAATTTCTGGTGAAACCTCACCTATAGACAGGGCCGTAAGATGAGTAAGACGAGAGTGGCATTCACCTTGGGCGCAGCTGTGAGGGGGTGCACAGTCGTCTGATCAGCAGCTGCAGCCTCCAGGACTGGTTGGGGAGATCACGGATCAGCCCAACATTAAGGTTGGCATCTAAACTCTGGCACGTTGGGCACACTGGCCAGTTGCCCAGGGGGCCAGCATTCTAGGGGCCCTGTGGTGAATCACAACAAAGCCCCGGAAAAAAACACTAGCGTATCTACAGGGAAGGGGGTGAGCAGATAGGCCACCTCCCCTGGGCTGGTCTTCAGGCGAGTGCCGATTGCGCTCTCCCTAACCAGCCCTGCTCATCGAGCACCCCCATGGGCAGTGCACACCCAGGCACCATTAGCGCTGATCTGAATAGTTTGTGTCTGATGAGCAGGGCTGCTTGGGGAGATCACAATCCCCCTCTAACAGGCCCAACATTAGGGAGCGCGAGGTCTGTCACTTCAGACCTTGGCTTCCATGCTCCCTAATTACTACGCGCTGGCAAGTGATGAGGGGGCACTAAAGCAGAGGCCTGGACAGACAGGATGGAAGATAGAAGATGATGGAAGATAATTGAAGATGATGGAAGATGAGAAAAGTAAGAGATGGGGAGAAAGGGGTGTAAGGGCTGTCTATATGTGTATATGTGTGTGTTTGTAAGCTGGTGTGTGTATGGGCAGTGTATTTGTATGCGCAGTGTATCGTGCCCCCAACTGTCCCGATTTAGGCGCTTTGCAGGGGCAGAAGAAGGGTGAGGCCAGGGCCGAACTGGCCCACCGGGATACCGGGAAATTTCACAGTGGGCCGGCAGGTCCGTGGGGGGCGGGCGGCCGGCAGACCAACATTCAAAACAGCCTCGGAGCAGCTGCGAGCGGGCAGTGTATATATGTGTGTATAAGGGCAGTGTACGTGTAAGGGCAGTGTACGTGTATATGTGCATGTAAGGGCAGTATGTGTGTGTAAGGGCAGTATGTGTGTGTAAGGGCAGTATATGTATGTGTGTAAGAGCAATGTACACGTATATGTGTGTACGTGTCTATATTTTTCATTAAGGGCAGTGTATGTGTATATGTGTGTGTAAGGGCAGTGTATGTGTATAAGTGTGTTTATGGGCAGGTGTGTGTAAAGGCAGTGTGTAGGGGTCCTGGGAGGCTAACACTAGCCTTTTTTAATTTTAAAAAAAATCTCTGCTGCTGTGGACTACTCTTCCAATGATGCTCAGCCAGCATTATAGTGGACACCTGGCTTGCTAAGAATCATAGGAATTTTAGTTGACAGCTAGCATCTACAGCTTTACTGTTGCTGCACTCCCCATGAGGCTCAGCATCTTGGAAATAGTATGTCTGGCTGAGCCTTATGGGAATTTAATTCAATGTGTTGGTTATTTTTTAATATGCATGACTGTGCTGACAAAAATTAAGCGTGTTTTAAGTGGCGATGCAAGCACGACATTGTAAAGAGCAATTGCTTTTATTGGTGAGTTCTGCAAGATTTTTTTTCACATTTTGAAATATTGGGAGGTATGGTGTATGTGTGTGTATGGGCAGTGTATGTGCATGGGCAGTGTGTGTGTGTATGGGCAGCGTGTGTGTAAGAGCAGTGTAAGTATTTGTATGTTTGTAAGCTGGTGTGTGTGTATGTGTGTGAAAAGGCAGGGTTGTGTGAGGGCAGTGTCACGCTCCACCGCTCCCAACTGGTGACGTCACATAGCTACACCTGGGTGCTCTGAAGAACAGTGGCCATGGACGGAAGGAGGACAAGGTAAGTGCGCGGCTACTGGGGCGACGAACTCCGTCGTGGACCATGACAATATGTGTGTTTGTGGACAATATGTGTGTTTGTGGACAGGTGTGTGTAAAGGCAGTGTGTAATTCAAAACAAAATAGCTGGGGAGCACAATTTTCCATCCTTGCCTTGGGCTCAAAAGGAGCTAGCTATGGCTCTGCCTATAGAACTGTGTACATCTCCAGAAGCATATTCACCTCTACTCAGTTTGGAAATCGACTTGGAAATCAAGAAAACAACATGCTACTGTATCCATTATCAGCCAGGCATATAGTACCTGTACTTTTATAAGATATTTTCATAAAAATACAACTTTGCCTAACCGGTGCTTTTTTTTCTAATAACTTAAGAAATACTACCCATAAGAGATAAAACCGATTAAAAAAAATTGATGAAAATTCGAATTAAATTTTAAGGAAGGAAAGTGAAGACAGAGTCATAAATCTTTAAAGTTTTCTCTCTCATCTTTTACAAAACCTAGTATTTTTAACACATTTTATGAAATTTAAATAATAACATTATTAAGATATTTGAGACAGACAAGGATTAAAACTGTAATGATTAACATGGTAATAATATTACAGAGGGAAATATGTTTCAAATTGGTCTACCAAGGAAAACACCTATTCCTCGTATTAAATTTAGATCTTTATTTGAATAAAAATCTATCTCACTATGAATATAAATAAACTGTTCAATGAAAATATATGTTTAACTACACCTAGGCCAAAAATGTTATATTTTGCTAATAAATAAGTACATCACAAATTATTAAATAAATAAAAAAAGGTCCTGGGAAAATGAGGATGGCTACTGTATAAGGCTGTTTCTAATACATGCATGATGGTTATTTTGATATGCAAATAATATTATAGTTTTTTTGGGTACAGAACTGTAAATTGTAGCATATCAGAGATATTTGATTTTTGAAAGGACAGTGTAACTTTTGAAAAGCATGCAATATTAGGTGTGCTAATGTTGACCAAATGAAACACCATTAATATTGCATGATGTATGGTAGTGTTACCAGAATCTGGTAAAGATTCAAAACACTCACATTTGCCACTAATATATAGAATGCATATGACATCTATATATACATCTAGTAGGATTTACAATGGGATACTAAACCTTTACTTTTGTAAACTATCTTTTGTGATAGAGCAACTTATTGATTAAACACTTTCCTCCTTAACAATGTAAAGTCAAAATTTAAATCAGAAGTATATATGTATTGTCACCACTAAATACATCATTGTGTGTATTATATTCACAAACCAGAGAAAGCTTGGCACCACTTTAGTGGTAAGTCCAGAGAAAGAGACCCCTGGAGACGTATAGGCAGAAGGGGTTACATGACCCAGCCATGCACTCAGGAAGGAACTGGAGGAGGATTTGGGGTCAAACATCGGTCAGCGACTCAGTATCACCTGGGTGGGATTTATTTTGGAGGGAAAATATACTGTATAAATTTATGTGAAAATAACCATATTTATTATTTCAAACTGATATACAGAGGAGAGAAGATTCCCGTCCTCCCTCCCCGAGTCTAGGAGTTCAGCGGAGGAATGCTGCATTGGATTGCGTTGGGATCTGGCGGAGTGATCCAGAGGTTTTTAGACCTTGATCTAGTTTGTGGTATGGGCATACATTCATGTTGTAGGTTAGATGATAGATGTTAGAGTGATGCCCATACAGGTTTTTCTACATTCAAGGTGTTTATTGCCCCGACCCATCGTGTCCTGAGTTTTACAACGACCGGTGGTATCTGGCGGGGCTGGTGTCGTCAATAGGACCATTAAGTTATGGTCGGTTCAGTTTTGAATTCAGAATTTTAAGACGTGTACATTTCTTTAATACTGTTAAATTTGGAGTAATAAACAATGTTGCGGCATTTAGTAAATAAATGCCCTTGGCCAATTCTAAATCCAATGTGCCTCCGTGTCATTTTTTTCGGTGTTCGAACAGTTAATACACAGTGCCGTAATGATAATCTGAAGTGCATGGGTCATGGGCTGGCAATATATTGTCCCAAACAACCTTGCGCAAACAATCCGCTTAGGGTGCACTCTGCGTGCCTGTCCTACATACATTTCACAGACGAAGACCACACAGAGTGAGCACAGAAATGACCCCATCTGGGTAAATGCTGCCTTTAGTTCTGTTAACATCTAAGTGACATTATGCAGAACTGCAATTAATGACAAAGATCAAAAACAGAATCAACAGGTGAGGAGGACCCTGCTCAAAGAGCTTACAATCTAGACAAAACCCCAAAATCTTCAAATCTTCAAATCTTCTTGCTTTGTTTCGTCTAACTAGAACAATGCTGAGTGTGGAAATAGAAAGGAAAAGCCCACTCGAGTTCTAGAAGCTTGGCTTTTAGATTATTAAGTTAGATACGTTGAAGGCAGGTACACTTGATTTATTATCGTCTAGCTACAATCACAAGCCGGTAGTTAAAAGAAGTGAAACATCTAGCATGACCATTACCTGTGTAACATAACCTAGGTTTAGGGCAATATAATATCGTTCATGCCTGTTTGAACATAATTAAATATAATTTTAACTTTTAATTAAGGATACATGGCTTATTAGCATGAAATAACATATCCCTTCTTAGCCTTCTGTGGACATATGAGAAGTTTTTCCGTGTTTCCTTTTCATGGACCAGTCAAAAAGGCAAAGAAGCGAACAAAAAAGGGAATTTAATACCTTTCCCCTCACTTTGCGTCTGACTCGCTTTTAAAGCGGGGATGTTAATGGAAAATGTATACGATTTGAGAGGTATAGTGAATGTGGCCCAACCTCCCTGCAAGACTCACAAAGAGCAAAATGCTTTAATTCTCCAGATGTTATCTCAATATACACCTTGGCCTCACTGAATCTTTCTTAACTGTGTATTGGACAGTGTAATTGGAAGTTATTGGAACCGGGGATGCTGTTTTGATCCAGGTCAACCTTGAAAAAGAGTCATTAGATCTGAAGAATTCTTCGCAGCTGGTTAAATGTAGTTGGATTGATTGTATGATTGATGATGTGAATGAGGAGCCATTATTACTCTGTACTCCCAATGGCTTCCTTTTCACAGCCACAATGCCAGCGTAGTTAACATTACAGTAAGTTGGAGGAGGCTGTATATCGCCCTTGTCACTTTGCAGAGATTAATCAATGCTTCTTTCTCAGTTTTGTGCCACAGTAAACATTTTTATTTATCAAGAAACAGCGTACAGCTTTTCATATACCAAACTTAATGTTTAGGGTTAATGATAACTCCAAACAGAGATAGAGGTTAAATGAATTTAGCTTATGGTATCTTTTATTTTAGGTATTGTATTTGTTTTGGGTTTTTTAAAAAGTGTGTTCTTATACAAATTCAGTGCCATTAATAAGATTTAGATAAAGGTAGTTCACATTTGGATTTTTGCAAACATTATCACTATATCGCTTCACTTTTCTGTGTAACCTTAGAATAATATTTACCTTAAAAATATAGCATTGATGTGTAACTTTAAAGCATAAAGGCACTAAGGGGCCCAAAGTGTGACAAGAAAATGTCCCCCACACCATTACACCACCACCAGCCTGAACCGTTGATACAAGGCATGATGGATCCATGCTTCCATATTGTTTACGCCAAAGTCTGACCCTGCCATCTGAATGTCGCAGATGAAATCGAGACTCATCAGACCAGTAAATATTCTTCCAGTCTTCCATTGTACAATTTTGGTGAGCCTGTGAGAATTGTAGCCTCAGTTTCCTGTTCTTAGCTGACAGGAGTGGCACCCGCTGGGGTCTTCTGCTGCTGTAGCCCATCTGCTTCAAGGTTCGACGAGTGTTCAGAGATGGTATTCTGCATACCTTGGTTGTAACGAGTGGTTATTTGAGTTACTGTTGCCTTTCTGTCATCTCAAACCAGTCTGCCCGTTTTCTTCTGACCTCTGACATCAACAAGGCATTTCCGTCAACACAACTGCCGCTCACTGGATATTTTCTGTTTTTCTGACCATTCTCTGTAAACTCTAGACATGGTTGTGCGTGAAAATCCCAGGAGATCAGCTTCCGAGATACTCAGACCAGCCAGTCTGGCACCAACAACCATGCCATGTTCAAAGTCACTTAAATCCGCTTTTTTCCCCATTCTGATGCTCGGTTTGAACTTCAGCAAGTTGCCTTGACCGCGTCTACATCCCTAAATGCATTGAGTTGCTGCCATGTGATTGGCTGATTAGCTATTTATGTTAACAAGCAATTGAACAGGTATACCAAATAAAGTGGCCAGTGAGTGTATACATTATTTACAATGTATATGTATTCAATGACACTAGATGTTATTTAATATGAATACACAGTGCTGTATCTATATCTATAGACTTTCAATATACAACTTTTAAAGCGAGACCCCATGGTCGCAGGCAGTCCCCTACACAGTTCCTGCATATTAACCCCTTAAGGATAATGGGCAGTCCCTAAACCCATTGAAAACAATGCATTTTGAGCCCGTACATGTACATAAGTAAAAAAAAAGTACCTTAAGGAGAAGCTCTAAAGTCGCAGCTCCCGAACTCCTCCAAATACAGTCCAAGTAAATAAAAAATGTGTATGTTACTGTAACGCAGGTACAACATCCAGTATAGGCGAGATTATGAAGAACTATGATGCAAAAAATCATACAGCTGCTGGATAAAACCATGATACAAAAAAGCTACAGTATTAATAAAATTTCATCATCCCTTCAATAACTTGTCTTTACTAATCCTTCTGTGGTGAGATCATTTTTGTAACAAAATGTTTGTAAGCAGTTTTAAATCCTTTCTGGTCTTAGTTGACAGAATACGCTTCTCATGAAATCCAAAAGGAACTTAACACCTGTTTTTAACATAATGAATTTGAGCCTTTTGAGTCCATCAAAGCAGTAAGCCTTACCATTTGATATTTGCTTCTCTTTTCCTTAAATGTAATTCTTGAGAATCAGTTACATCCTCTTTCAGTTGTTTCATTGGGAAATTCTAAAGATAGCCGCATCACGCACACGCACATACACATGTATACTTTAAACATTGATTTACTGCCCTACATATTTTGATAGAAAGAGTTTAGCGGCAAGCCAAAGCAATAAATCAGTAGGCAACATAGATTATTTACTGCAGAAAGTAAAAAGGAGCAATGTTACTTGGGAATACACAATGTATGATTACAAATATGGAATATTATTGTAATCATGGTGCACCAATGGACAAGTAGTTATAGCATGTTGAATTAAGAAACAAACGTCAAGGTGTGGAAAAAGGCAGCAGCTCCTGGGCAGGATCAATAATGCTTATTTATTTTTTATTTCATTTCAAGTTTTCCAATTTTAATTGGCAGTTGGAAATAAGTACTTTGGATTTGTAGAACAGACAAAAGCTACAATGTAAATGTGCAATTTCCCTGACCAGTATTCTTGAATGGTTAATGTTGAAAGGTCTATCAGCACACCTTATATTCCAGAAACAACTAAACTGATTGAGGGAAGAATAGCATAGGGCTAGGGAGAGGGTGAGGGAGAAGTGGTTTTGGCCAGGTGCAGAAGTGAGCAAGATGGGTGTCATCGCCACCAGTGCACCTTGCCTGAAGAGCCACTTTGTGGAACTCCACTTGTCCCATGATGACCACACAAGAGACACAATGGTGGTCTGCTTTGCAATAGCACTGACCTCTATTCATTGTATAGATCCATGGGCTGCTCAAATGGACACAAACCAGGGCAACAGGCCTAGTGAAAGGTATGTTCCTTGTGGCTTTTAAGTTTCTTAGTATTGGCAGACATACTTGCCAAAGCTCAACAAAATACCACACTCCCTGAGCCAGTCCCTGCACAGACCCGATACCCGCAGTAGTGACAAATAGGTTTTGCGAGCCTCCAGATTACATTTTTTATCCATATGGAGAAGAGACCTTGGAGATCTAGAAGGCTCATAATGCTGTTGAAGTGTTATGAGGTGTCTTGTGTTGTATCATTATCTTATACGTCTGAATGGCATGGGGTCCTAGAAACTGGAGGAAGAAGTAGACAGTAGAGGAAAAAAAAAATTTTAACCAACGTACTCAAATATGTATGTAGTCATTGGGCAACAGCACCATGTCTTTGAAACATTCATTGTTACAAGTAATAAGAAATATTACATTTTCACATATTTCTTAGCCCTCTGGCAGATAATAAAAGTTTTACATCATATAAATAAAAAGATGTCTAATGCAGAGCTGTGAAGTATTCGTTATGGGGCTACAATATGCTGCATTAAAAAGTAAAGTATACTGAAAACATCTAATTTTCATGTTTAACTATTTCAGTACTTGTACTGACATAACCCTAGGGGTTGCAGGTAACATTTTGATAGTCTATGTATGTATGTAGTAGTGGAATGGGACAAAACTTTCTTCCCTGGCGTTTTGTTTGCCAGTATTATCATGCTGTACCTAAGATCCATAAAAAGGGTAAAATGCCACTCCTTAAAATTAAACTCCCAATGCTTGTCTATTTGACAACCTCACTCCATTCCTTGATCGTTACAGGTATGAAAGTCATGCCAGTGATGGACCCACAGTTGGACTGGCAAACAGCCTTCTTCTTTCCGCTATTCTCCTGGACCCCACTGGTCTATTACAAATTCCAGAATTCTGTACTTCTCTCTTCAACTCTGACCTTGTTATTTCTACCTTCTGAGATTTTATTTTTTCCTTTAAGGCTTGTTCCCGATTTACAGGATTTATCTGCTAGTTAGTGGTTTCCATTGACTCAGCTCAGGACCTGTCCTCTTCCATGACTCAACTTTGGGCACTTTGGTTGCCTACCATCTGGCTGTCCTAACCTTCTGTTTCCTTGGTTCTGCAGGCTGCCCTTCCCAATCTGAAAAGGGAAACACTGAATCCAATGTAAATAAAATGTAGCTTTTAATAAAGTAATTAAAATAATTAGTAAACATATTTCCACTAACACAGCCCTAAAATACACAGTGGACGGAAGGTTTGGAGCCTAGGGTCACTTAGCAAATATAACCTCTCTAACCACACTCATTTTCTATGACAACCGTTCCACCTCTTTGGAGTCCCATACTTCACTATGTAACATATCACTCACTTCCCAGAGTGTCAGCTCTGCCACCAAACGGTTGGTCAGTGCCATATATGCCTTTATATCAGTGACATCCGGCGCTCTGACTTTAAGGCTCCTTCTGCGCCCGAGACAAGAACGGAAAAATATGCCTCCCACTATATCTGTACAGAGGTTATTTTAAGAAAAGTAGATAGATAAAAAACAAGGAAATTCATGATTTTAGAACAGCAGAGAGTTTTACAAAAAAATGTAAAAAAATTTCCCCAAACCCAGTGATTTATTCAGATCAATTAATATATACTGAGCCTGATGGAGGTACAGAATATAACTCCCATCAATATATAAACTGACCCTGACAATGGTATACCATAACTTCTATCAGTACATTATATAGCGATCCAGACACTTTGGGTTGTACAGTGTATCTGTTATTATAGCAAGACAGACATAGATAGTGGTATACCATAACTCCCATCACTATATACTGAGCCAGACACTTGCAGTAGTACAACATAACTCCCAATATATATATATAAAAGGACCAGCTATACCATGAGTACAGATGAAACTATAAAAATTTGGCCCATCAGAATGCACAATTAAGAATATGAACATTGATTTATCACAGTAACTAAAGCGGTTGCAGCCGCGAGGGAGCCCATGCCTCTAGCGGGCAAAGTGTGCAAGCAGCCAGATAGCAAGCTACACGAGTGGTGAGAGGTAAGCGGGGGTGGGGGGTAGTTTGTTTGTATGTATGAATGAATGTGAGCATGGATGCATAATTATGCATTTCAAAGGATGGATGCATAATTGTGCATTGTAAAAAATCCCATCAAATACCAGGATTTATAACCTTAACCAGTCCGGATTTCCTGTGTAAGGATGGATATGTAATTGTGTGTGTGTGGGCATGGATATGTAATTGTGCGTGTGTGAGCATGGATGTGTAATTGTGTGTGTGAGCATGGATATGTAATTGTGCGTGTGTGAGCATGCATGTGTAATTATGTGTGTGTGAGCATGCATGTGTAATTGTGTAAATGATGGCTCCGTCGCAGGCAACTGACGCCTGGCGCTCCCACAAATGCAGTCACGGCAGGACAGAGCAGCACAAAAATAGTCCTGCATTTTATAATGCTTAATTCTTGATCTTAATTATTTACTTGCATATTGTCATTCAAATGAAGTCAAGGCTTTTCCTCCTTGGTAGATATGCCATCTCTAATAATAATATCTAGACACTGAATGAAGTACAGGAAATCTCCTTCCATGGGGATGCTAAATTCATGAGTTTGTCGTGTCAGTTAATGCTGATTGATTCTTCCCCTCGCTGGGATTATCCTACCACAAGACTCTATAATTCCAAATGTTTATGATTGAACTCTGTGACCGGCTCTTGGCTCAACTCACTCATGTGTGTGCTGCGTCCCCAGAGGTCGCGTTGGCTTTACAAATTAGTGTATAGAAAATTGGCTGCCCTCATTTTTGTTAAATCATTTTTATTGATAATGCAGGAATCTGCATCTACTGATGGCTGCCTTTGCTAGTTTGTTTACTCCGTCATTTTATCTTACCTGTCTGGGTAAACCCAAAGCAAATGTAATTTTAACATGTAGTTTTTACATCTATCTATAGAAAACAATAACAAAAATACACCCTAAAACATATACATGCAAATTGTGGGGTGTTGCTGAAATCACCACCATGTACACACAACAAAGCAAGGACTCAGTGAATACCCAGCAAATACTATTTAAAAGCATCTTTCTGAGGCATAAATATTGGGGATATTGGGGAACAGAGACATTCCTATGGAATTCTAATGTCTCCCCATATAAATGGCTACCTAAGAGAAATCCTGATTGAATAACCGTATGATAAAATGGCAATAGTGTCAGTCTTTATGGTCACATAAGGGTTAATTGCGTTGGGTATAAAATCCTAATTATGTACTTTATCATCATCCAGGGGGATGAAAGGCAAGGTGTTGCTTATATTACGACATGTCTACTTAATAATCACTTTTTCATCAAGCTCTTTATTTGTGTCATGTTTCCCATTAGGGATTGATGATTTTATTATTTTAAGGGCTCCCTAGACATATTCTTTAGTTTAAATATGTTTACATATGTCACCCTTAATAACTTAATTTGATCCTACCTATGTGGTTTGAAGAGTGAGGTAACTAAATATATTTTACATTCCCCTGTTGGCTATTTTGAGAAAAAAAATGTTTTCATTGCACCTGATTACACAAAAATCTCACCCAAAGAGTGATCACCCATCATATATGACATATAAATCCCTTGAAAGTACATTTAAAGGGTCAGGTATTTATCATCCTGCCCGGAACACTCAACATTATTGTGTCGCCGTATTTCATTATGTTATTTATAATCCATATATTTCGGTATATCTTTCTGTTCCCTTTGGCACTAGTGTGTTATTTTTTCATTTGTGTCAGTTTCATATAAGTAACTAAGTTGTGTTATTAAAAGAGGTATTGACTAATTCAACTATTGAACGTTTTTGGTAAATTTGCTACACCTGATCGTCATCTTAGAGACTTGCATATGGAGTCTCTTGAGCAGTGTTTCTAAACCTGCATATCCCCTGCAGCCCTTCTAACGAGCCCTTGAACACTTCAAAATATGTTTAATCCCTATCCTGTTTTTTTATTATTATTATTTTTAAGCCAGCATATATTTGTGTATTCCTATATTTTTGATGGATAATATGTATTAATGGGTATTTTTTATATATGCCTGTCTATCTGTTGGCAATAATATGTTAATGTGCATAAGACTATATCCTTGTTAAAATATTTATGTATTGTACATAGACTTTGTGGTGTTTTTATGTCCCTTGGGTGGCATAAGGACATGGACATGGACATCAGAAAGACATTCACTTGTGAGGATAGTTAAACTGCCCGGCGAAGAAGATGAAATATGCTTCACATGAAGAAAGGCTTGACCTCTTGAAAAGTGTAGGGCTTGTGTAATGTTTAACAGGATAACATGTGGGGAAAAATATATACATATATATCATATTTGCTTGACTATAAGACAAGGTTTTTTTTCAGAGCAAATACTCCCTCGTCTTATATTCAAGGTCGTCTTATAATCGGACCTCAAGTAGAGGTCTGACTATAAGACTAAGATCCAGATCCCCCACAGCGCTGCAGGAGACCTGGATCCTCCTCTCTGGCAACCTTCGCTGCTGGCACTTCCTCTGGGGCTTCTATGACTGAGCACCGGAAAGTCATGTGCTCCATCATAGAAGCCCCCGCGGATGTGCCGGGCAGAAGTGGAGGTTGTCTCAATCATTTTTTTAATTAAATATGAAAAAAATTGTTTACATGTAAATTAATATTAACTAGTAAAACTTTTTTCCTATAGGATAGTCTTATATTTAGGCTTTTTCTTTTTTTCCTAAATTGATATTCAGTTTTTGGGGGGTCGTCTTATAATCAAGCAAATACGGTATATACACTCACAAAATGAGGATGCAATGTGTGTTCCAAGTGAAAAACAATAGGTCACCAGGTCCTTCCAAGATAGCTTTAATATCTGTATAAAGGTATAAAAGACAAAGAGCAACACAATATGATACACTATAGCACACAAAGGGAGAGCCACTTCCAATGTAGATGGCTTAAACAATTGTGAATCTGAAATGCCCCCCCCCCCCAAAAAAAAACCACTGAATAGGTTCCAGGGAAATAATATTCAATATTCAAATATATATTCAATATATAGGTTAATCTTAAGGTTGTGTAGTCAGGGGCATAACTAGAAATCCCTGGCTTCACCAAGCAACATGTCCCACAGCTTATGAGTGCCATTTTTGTCCCCAACCAGCCTGTCTGCGCCTTATGTTATGACATCTTTGCCCCCCAAACAACTTTTCAGTGATATCTTTGTCCCCAATCTGGTCAGTGCCCTAAACAGCTTGTCTCTACCAATGTCCCCCCAGTGTCTCTACCAGTGTCCCCAAACAGCTTGTGCGTGCCCCAAACAGCCTGCCTGTGCCATCTATACTTCAAACAGCCTGTCTATATCATTATATTTTTCAATCCCATCTCTGGCCCTAGTGAATTAATATTTGTATTATTATTATAAATAGAGTGCAAGGTCACTGTACATATATTAAGAAATTTGACTCAGAAATATAGGGGGTCTGTTTAAAAAGGTAAATGTTACTATTGTGTATGCGTAAGTTAGGATTGCTAAATATGTAAGTTGAATATTTTGGTCCTACTCACAACTAAAAGCATCCTTAAAACACATATATATTTTTTTTTAATTCAAATAAATGGCAATTTGTTTTAAAATTACAACCTACACATGTATTTCATACTCTGTGCCTATACCATGTGTACCTCTAGATGTCAAGTATGGATAAGGAAGAATGTTCTTTAGCGGGTCTGGTAGTATTTAAAATTCAAGATACGAACCTTAGGAAAAAAATTGAATGAACATATAAATCTTAAATATAAAAGGCAGGCATGCGGATAATATTTTTCTAGGTGCATTGTCAGTAAAGACATATAGTCCGACTAGATTTAAATAGGCCTTTTTACGCCAACTGTGTAAATTCCCAGCTATTAGTTTACCTTATTTCCGGGAACCCTAGGACAAGACAAATGTTAAAGAATCTCACATATTTTGCTGAAAAACTCAGAACCTGTAAGTAATTTTTCATTCCAACTAACGACTAGAGAATTAGAGGAAAGCTTTGTCTAGCAAAACTAATATTCCATGATAACCAGTTATCGCCTCCTTTTTTCACTGAAAGCTGAGTTATAAAGAAGACTGATTTAGTAAACACATGTAGCACAGTGGTTTCCAAAATAGTTTCTGTGTGGATTTTCCATACAGAATCAGTGACCATAGTATTCCAGGTTATTAAGGTAGCTTAATATGTCTACATGATAGAATGATTTTAATAAAATATTTAACATTCAAATACAAGAAGGATATCTGCATGAAATTAATGATACTTTGATGTATACTGAAGACATCAACTACCATGCATGGGCGTAGGAACCCCTAAAAATCTGGGGGGACAGCATTTTCTCCCATCAGATCCCCACTTTCTCCCCATCTCTTACACCCCTCTCCCCCCTTCTTACACTATCCAAGCCCTCTCACACACTATCTACCCTCTCACTACCCCCTTCTCACATTATCTACCCCCCTTCTCACACTATCTACCCACTCCCTACCCCCATTCTCACTAGCTACCCACTCTCTACCTACCCCTACCCCCACCGACCCCCCTTCTCACTAGCTACCTCCCCTTCTCACTAGCTAGCACCCCCCCTTAGTAGTTAACTTACCCTGCAGTCCTGTGGTGGGAGCACGAGACCTTTGTCTCGCTGCTCTGCCGCGATACGCGCAGCTTCACTGCTCGGCACCCCTCTCTCTCCTCCTGCGGCGTTTCTATTGGGGGGGTTCCTATGGCCCTGGGGGGAATTTCTTAATTATCGGTCCCCCAGCATGAGTTACTGGGGGGGGATCTGTGGGATGGTAAATTGTCATGCTCATTGTTAAAAAATATGCATGGTGTACCCTCTGGAAAATAACCTGTTTCTGGAAATTCAAGAGGTGTGCATAATAGCACTAAATGTATGAAGAGAATCCATTTTGGGCACTAAAATCCTAAGATATCTGTTTATTACGGCACATTATATATATATATATATATATATATATATATATTATAACATATATATAAATGCTTATGGCAAAGACCAGAAATAATGCCCTATTCTAATCCAATCATTTTACATAAAATAGCAGTATGCCCTTATTTATCAAATTATCAAAAGGGAGGATAGGGTGGGTAACAGATACTTGCTGTAGCTTCCAAAATGTCCTTGTTCCTATCAGGAACACTGGGGTCGTGCATATTTGAGACAAACATATGTGAGACAAAGTTCATCCTGTATTCCTTTACACTGTTTGGGGTGATATTTTTAATATATCATTAAAAGTTTAATTTTAGAGTGATCTGAGTTAGGACTTTTCCATATAGATATCTCTGGCATTGCAATGGTTAACTATAGCCTTTATTTCTTTTGCTGTAGGTAACCTTTTGCACCCTGTCCTTGATTGTTTCCTGTGGAGTTTGCTTAATAAGCAGCAGCTGCTAGATTTATTGGGCTGTGGATGCTTAACACATGTACCTACTTTGAACCTTAACCGCATTTTCTGGGATGCTGCCAAAAATACTAAACTTAACTTGTTTAAGCCTATGTGCCTTCAGATAAAGCAACATTTTGTAATTATTGGCAACTGTCCCCAAAAATGTGTGAGATGGAGCGATAAGTCATCTATAATAGGCAAATAATCAAAATTAGTTAGTTTAATCGGGCTTCACCCTCATTTTCAAAGATTCGTACGAATGTACAAAACAATAATCTTTCGTTTAAAAACAAGTTTGTATGAATTCAAATGCACAAGTCTAATATATACAGTATATATATTCTATTATCACATTACATTACAAAAACTACTGGATTTCAATCACTCATGTTAAGCATAATTCATAATATCCACTGGAAGAAAATATTTAGCTATGTTACAGTTGATGAATGCCTAGAAAAAGGGAAAAGCCAGTGAAATGCAGAGATCTGAAATGTCAAAAGAGAATATGGAGGAAAGGTAAGCCTTAACATGAAGGACATTTAATAGGAACAAGAAGAATGGATGGGATTCACAAAGGGCTGGTTTGTACTTGTGTAGAGATGAGCGTCACAGCATCAACTACCGTCCATAGCTGAAATGATGATTCCCATATGTTTCCAAAGATTCATGTCCAAATATTATATGTGACAGTCAACATAGAACAATAAACATTCTGAGATCAGGAAGTAGGAAGACAGTAACAAACAGAACATATACATCACAGAACTTACATTATAATGAGCTGAATCAGCAATCTCAATGGGGGCCCTATACTGCACAGCTTTAAAGTCAACGTGCTCATAGATCAGGACAAATGTGTACTTTGTGTTGTTCCAACGAGGAGTATAATTATGATAGATGTAGCATGGACAGCTGCATAAAGTCAAACGGCGACAATATTTGGGTTAAGCGAATAAAGTACAGTTTTAAGATAACATTAGAAGCAGTATAAACATTTTATTTATATTTATAGAATATTTTTCATTACAGACTGCTCACCTATTCATATGTACCGCACTATATGAAATCATGCGTTTAAGATCATGGTACTAAAATATGACGTTTTCATTTATGTTTTTCCTATCTATATCCTTGTTCTTTCTTCCAAACATTTCCAAATTGACTTATTCACTGTATTCTTCATTTGTTCCTCACTTCCAATCTCATTATCACCTCGTTATTCCACCTATGCGATGCTATTTGGCAATCCTTAGCTGTGAAATGCACAACCTGATTCTATCAGGATCTCTCAGAGCATACAAAGGCTGAGTCTGTGTGGATTTCATGCCATTAATTAGGAAAGTGAACCCTAGTTTTGTCACCTGCTCTATCTTTGCCAAACTGTCACTTTCACCCACTAATGAACTTCATCCTCACTGTCTCACTACCTATTTTGCTTCACTCAGCTCAACACTCAAGCCACACACACTGCCCAACACTTATGGCTCTTCTTCTGTTTGCCAGACTTCCACCTGGTTAATCCAAGCTAGGTGCCTGATTATTATTATTTATTGTTTTAGATAGCGCCATCAAATTCCGTAACGCTGTACATTGGGTAGACAGGACATAACAAGTAGTATGTAACATAACAAATCGACTAACAGAGACAACAGGTGAGGAGGGCCCTGCTCAAACGAGCTTAGAGTCTAGAGGGAGTTTACACAATAGGTAAAGGGATAGACCAGCCACACTAGTAAAAGTATTGCACGAGAGGGACTAGGAAAGGTGAGCTAAAGGAATATGGTGGGTGTCAGTGTGCTATGTTGTAGGCATCCTTAAAGAAGTGGGTCTTGAGGGATTTTTTGAAGGAATAGAGGCAGGGGGAGAGACAGAAAGACCGGGGAGGGCATTCCAAAGGATAGGGGCAGCCCTTGAGAAATCTTGTAAGCGTGCATGAGAGCTAGAAATCAGAGGAGAGGATAGAAGGAGATCATTGGATGAGCAGAGCGATCGGTTAGGTGTGTATTTAGAGATGAGTGAGGAGATGTAGGGAGGGGAACCGCTGTGAAGGGCTTTGAAAGTATGAGTAATGATTTTGAAATGAATCCTGAAGCGCACAGGCAGCCAGTGAAGAGACTGACAGAGGGGAGAGACGTTAGTAAAGCGGTGTGAGAGGAAGTCTGGTAGTAGCATTCATGATGGATTGTAGAGGGATGAGATGGTTAAGAGGGAGACCGGCTAAAACAGAGTTACAGTAGTCAAGACAGGAGATAATCAGGGCATGGACAAATGGCTAATCATTGAAGAGGCTCAACTGCTGTCAACCTTTTGTGTATTTCACCCGGAATATCACCTTGTTGCAAATGAGCAACCAGAATTCAGACAAAATTAGGGCAGGGAACTGAACAGGGCTTGGGCACACAGACATGTAGCTATCAAATGAGGCACAGAATACTGATCATCTAGGATTAGGTGCTGGTTCAAATAGCCCATTAATTGGCTTGTGAAACAAGGCAACAGGTTGCAAGTACGAAGGCTAAACAAGGATCATTTGCCTAACAACCCAAAGACTAAAGGCCTGCCAACTGTCCAGAGTTGCAGTACTCAATTATTGGGTCCTTGAAGGACCAGATTTCAATCCAGGAAATCCCTGATGTTCATGACAAATACTAGTCATTTCAAAGCATCTGTTATGTTTGTAATTGTCTGTAATATTATTAGGATTATGTACCGTTTGTATACAAGTTTACCATAGCAAAAATATACTAATATGTTGCTAATTAGTGTCTTTGCATTGAGTGAACTTTGAGGGTAAACGCATCCAGAGTATGTTGTAAGGCAACAAGCAAGGGGAAGTAGAAGCTGGCACCTCAGATGTAAGCTGATATAAAGATGGAGTAAGAGTGTGTGTATGTGTTAATTATAGAGTGTGGGCGGTTTTACACTTATTCCCTCCAGCTGCAATTTCCATATGTAAAATAATTCAGAATAAAATAATAACCATTGATCGTTCAATTATTTACACATTTAATTTCATTATTTTATTATATTATTTGACGAGCTGCAATTAAAAAAAACAGTATAAGAAAAAGTAATGTGCACTGAACACACTGAAACACAGCAACACACTGAATGCAGACAAGCTAGCTATAATAAGGCATGCATTGTATGATCTTAAATGCACTCAGGCTACAGAGCTAAATTTGATAATCCCGTCATTGATCCCGATAGTCCTCTGTACAATTATAGCTCTGCAAATAGTATTTACCGGAACAATTAACGTTTATCTTCAAATACCATTTACAGATATCCTTAAATTAACATTACGTTTTGCAGTATACTCATTGTAAACAGAATGTTATGTACTTGGAGGATTATTACCAAACACAAGCAATGTACATCCTGGATTAGCAGGAAACATAAGAATGTACACATAGGATTAGCGGTAAACAGCACTGTTTACAATCTCAAGAGGGTGCGTAGATCGCAGAACTTCCCAGCGCTATATAAACACAACATTTCTTTACGTTTACAGTGTATATTCCTCTGGGTGCCCACAACTCACTTAGCTGCATGCTGGCTAACTCAATGACCTCCTCTCTAGAAGCAGTAGTGAGAAATAAAACATCTCCTGGGGCCACAGGAAGTCACCGTTAGTGGCATTTTCACAGCTTGATTTATTTTTTAGCAGCTGTTGTTTTGCTTGGAGGTAGAATTCTGACAAAATGTTCAGCTTGAGAAACGATGAGCCTGTTTTCATTGTAGTAAAGGACACCGTTGTAGATAACGATCTCTGCAAGCTACCCATGGATAGGAGAGCATGTTCTTCTACAGCCTCTGAAAAATGCTTAGCTCAAGATGAAAAAGGGTATTCTGGACCATAGGCTATACAGAATGGCAGAAGGGTATATATATATATGCATCCATCAGTTAGGGAAAGAGAGAGCAATTATATCTTCCTGTTTCCATTTCTATACAATCCATATGCCCATTTATGGATTAGGCAATTCATGTTATGAAGGGCATGGTAGGCTGTATCTACCATCAGTTGACTTATCTGACTTAGTACTTGCACACCTGGGAACTTCTGTGCTTCCCGGAGCCCTCCCTTGTGGGACGCGGCCAGGACTGCCCACTGATGTCAGGAGGTGGTCCTGTGACGTCGGTGGGAGTTCCCACTGACATCAGTGGGATGTACCCCTGACGTCAGTGGGAGTTCCCGCTGACATTGGGGGCCATTTAAAGGGAAAATGGGCGGGAAGTGAGGAGTGTCAAGACCCCGCTCCTGCGACCCGGAGGATTCAGGTCTTGACCCAGAGAAGCAGTGCTTCACCCGGCAATCTCCGGGTCAAACCCGGAGAGCTCCCAGGTATGAGTATTTGCCTATTGGGAAATTAAATATAATGATAATCATGGTCTTTGCCGTTCTATTCACAAAAACATTTGCAACTAGGGTGCCTGGTCCTTTTATGGAACAGACAAATATATATTTTCCTACTTGTGTACTACGATCTCAAACATATTAAAAATTGAACCACTTGTATGAAATTATATCAGAAAAGCTTTGGCACATCGATGCTGGATGGATGAGAGATATTTAATCAGCTACTTCATTGTGATTGAAGCAACACGAAGAACAGCATGTTATATTACAGGTATCTCTGCAGGGCAATTCACTAGTTACGCAAATGATGCATGAAAATCCAAAAGAATGCAAGTTCTAGTGCTTGCTCACTCCAAAACAAAAGATGCAAACAATAAGGATGAATCATAACAAGGCAATTATTAGCATCCTAGTACATTGCGAAAGCTACCAAGGGACTGAGCACAATGTGCAGTGCAGACCTTTTGTTCTCAATAGCAAAAACATTCTGTAGACATCATGTATCCACTGAAGCCTTTCTAATTGATGTCACGTATAAATATTATGCATCTTCTGGAAGCTGGACCATCTAGGCAGGGAGCTCCAATGTACAGTATAATGGGACTTGCAACCGTAGGGCAGGTAATTGAGACATTAGGGGTTCTTAAAATACACATAAAACAAAAGCAGAGAAGGGTGTCTGGAGTTACACTGGAAATTGGCTTTATGTTGTAATGTCTATATTTGTTCAATCTTTGAATTCCCAGTAACTATGAGCTGCTGAATTCTTCTTTTTTTCCGTAATGCGGCCCAAGAGAGGCATGATAATCTAAGTCACATACTAGCATGAGGATTAAAATCCTAATCAGTTTCCCCTATGATATCTGCTACCGTTTGCACCAAGATATCTATGAATCACCAATCTACTAACTCACCTTTGACTGAATAGCAACATTACCGGAGATTATTGCAAAAAAATATTTTCATATGCAATTTTAACAATTTTTAGTGAATTTATGTTCATTATCACAGTTGTGAACTACTTTTCTACTTCTTTAAACAGGATTGTCATTTTCATATGCACATTGCTTACCATTCTGGTTTCCTTTGCTTGTCTACACCTTACTCATGACCTGCAGTGTCAGAAGGTCATCTGTGTTGAATCACGAGGTGAAATAGCATTCTGAATCACATAAACATCTTCTGAAGTAATGTAAAAGTCAAGATGCACATGAAAACGTGCCATTGAAATATTTTCCCAAATATGCCACCCTTGTTGTGCCCCTGGTGCTCCAACTCTTGTGGCTTAGAGCTACAATGACCATCATTCATTCGGAGTGAGGCTGACTGGTGTTGCAGTCCACAAGAGCTCATCTATCCATTTCTGGTTGTAAAAACATTTATAGAAATTTATATTGTATATTAAATGTATTAAAATGTATACTAGTATGTATTTTATTATTATTTATAAGGGGTTGACAGGCGTGAGGGTGCATCACATTGTCTGATCCCAGCATTTATTATGGGATCAAATCCTTTTATGTTGTAAAGCTGATTTTAAAACAAAAATGATCAGAAATCAGAAGGTAAACTGCCATCTGCCAGACCTTTCAATCTTTTTCTTACAATTGTTAACATGGTAGCTGGCACCTACCCCAAGGGATTTTACTGGATTTCAACTGGAGCACCACTATACTACGAAAAAATTGCAGAGTAGGGGAATGTCACCACATATGGAATACGTAGTTGGCTGCTAAGGGCAACTTTGCCAACCATGTATCACTTAAATGGTTGGTACTCTAAGAGTTAAACAATTTGTTGGAAGCAGCAGTTCCCAACATAGCCACAAGGGTCTTTGCGCATATTCTACTGCCAGGACTACAGGCAGTATTTCTCCTCTATCTGAATCTTTGGAAATCACTTTCCTAATCTGATTATGTAAATCATTGGATTAGACTGTCATGAATGCATTACGGTAGCCTACAATAGACTTCATAGTGCTTATGTTTCTTTTTCCTTTGATTCCATGGGCTATTTATTTTGGCATTCTCTTCTCTGAAACTCACCAACATGATTCTGAAGAAATCTGCCCGGCAGTTATCAATTACAAATTAGCTCTAAGGCTAGTATTCTAAAAAAGAGAGACGTTAAACCTAGTTTTCTTTAAAAACAAATTCACACCAGTTCTATCCTCAAACTAGGAAACCAATCTGATAATACCTTGAAAGTAACCCAAATAGACCATTTACAGGACATCCTATTATTTGCATAGAGGTTAAAAATGGGCTGATCGATATATTTTCAAATATGCTAAAATGTATATTATTAATTAGTTATAGCCAAACTATATTCGGGTCAGCCTTAAATGATGAACTTGTGATATTAGAATTTAAATAATTAAAACTATAGTAGTATAGTAGAAGGTTGAAAAAAGACTTCAGTACATGATTTCACACACACATACTTCTAAAGTTGATCCAAAAGAAGGCAAAAAAAACCCTACTTGGGCAATTACCAATTTTGACACAACAGGGAACAGAAATTCCTTCTTGAATTCCATAGTGGCAATCAGATTACTCCCTGGATCAACTTGCAAATAAACAGAAACAGAAAAGCATCCAGACCTTTCTTAAACATATCCACAGAGTTAGATAATACAACATCCTTAGGCAGAGAATTCCATATTTTTATTGTTCTTACTGTGAAGAACCCTTTCCTATGCTGATGCTGAAGTCTCAACTGATGACCATACCTGGGAACTTCTCGGGTCCGGCTACCCGGAGCCTTCCCTTGTGGGACGTGGCCAGGACTGCACGCTGACGTCAGCGGGCGGTCCTGCTGATGTTGGTGGGAGGCCCCAGTGACGTCGGTGGACGGTCCCGCTGATGTCGGGGGTGTTCCTGCTGACGGAAGCGGGAACACCCCCATTTGAAGGGAAAAATGGGCAGGGAGCGGGGCGTGTCAAGACCTCGTGACCCGGAGGAGCAGTTCCCAGGTATGCTGATGACCCCGTGTCTTTTGTAGAGACCTCTTGGTGAATAGATCACTAGAGAGCTGTTTATACTGACCTTGTATGTATTCGTACAATGTGATCAGATCCCCCCTTAGATGTCTCTTTTTAAGTGAAAACAAGTTCAGTTATTCTAGTCTTTCTTGGTAACCAAAATTCTCCATTCCTTTAATTTTGTAGTCCACCTCTGCACTCTCTTACTCTATAATATCCTTCTAAAAAAACAGGTGCCAAAAATTGCACTGCATATTCAAGGTGAGCCCTCACCATTGCTTTATGAAGAGGTAAAATTATATTTTCATCTCGTGATTTAATACTCCTCTTTATGCATGAAAATAAACTAAAGAAGGCAACACTAAGATAATATGCAGGTATAAATTTTATAATAAATGTTACATATATATATATATATTTTTTTGTGTGTGTTTCTTTATAATAAAATATATATTTTTATACCTGCATATTGTCTTAGCGCTGTCTTCTTTTAGTTTATTTTCTGTCATTATAGGTTTTCCTAAGCAAGTGGGACTCCATAATTCCTTAGGACTAGCTGCTTTGCAAATATTATCTAAAAATACTGAACACTATTTCTCGTAGTCTTCTTTTACTTCTTTCCACTGATAAATATAAGACCGGTAATTGTTATTTAAATGCACATATTTGATTTAGATCCAATTTTTTATAATCAACAACTTTACTCTTTGAGCGGTAGTGGTTTATATTTCACATATATACTATTTTATTTCCTCTTTTTTTCTTTATACATGTTTTTGGAATAATATCAGCGCTGCATTTTTAGATTATTTTCTTCTCTTTATGCATGCCAATAACTTACTATATCCTTCTTATTTTCTCAGATTCCCAATGCAATGCCCCCTGGAGTGTAAGTTGCACGCTTATTTTTGGTAGCAAAGTGCATTACCTTACACTTATCTATATTAAATCTCATCTGCCACTTATTTGCCCAGTCCCCTAGTTTACCCAAATCAGAGAAGCTACATCCTGGTCAGACTTTATAACCTCATCTACATCAGCAAACACAGACAAGTGACTTCCAATATCTATTCTAAGATCATTAATAAATGAGTTAAAGAGAACTGGACCCAAGACAAAACCCAGAGGAACCCCACTTACCACAGTTGTCCAGCTTGAGAATGTACCATTAAAAACTCTTTGCACCGTGTCACTAAGCCAATTTCTTTTTTTTTTTTTACGTACAAATTTACATAAATACATAAATAGATAAAACATACATAGGACATACATATTATACAGTACATAAACTTAGTACATTATGTTTATATAGTATCCTTATTTCAGCTCTATTAATACTTGTAGTTAAGGACATATTATGGATTCTATCAATATAAAATAAAACTTACTGAGTTGTACGTCCATTAGTATTCTTTCCTAACTCATTCAGTTTACGTTCGCCTCTTAGTAAGTATTTTCGGTGTTATTTAAGTTTTACTAGATTCAGGTGTGAATCTTACATAGGATCTTACAATCTCAGACATATAAATCATAATAATTAAAATGTTTCTTACATTAGACAGCAAGTGAACATTTCAGCCTCAAAGTTGATGTGTTAGAAGCAGGAAAAATGGGCAAGCATAAGGATCTGAGCAACTTTGACAAAGGCCAAAATGTGATGGCTACACGATGGACAGAGCATCTCCAAAACTGCAGCAATTGTGGGGCGTTCGCGGTCTGCAGTGGTCAGTCACAAGTGGTCCAAGGAAGGAAAAGCGGTGAACAGGGTCATCAAGGCTCATTGATGAGGGGGAGAAGGCTGGCCCATGTTGGTCAAATCCAACAGAGGAGCTACTGTGGCTCAAATTGCTAAAAAAGTTAATGCTGGTTCTGATAGAAAGGTGTCACAACACACAGTGAATCGCCGTTTGTTGCGTATGGGGCTGTGTAGCCGCAGACCAGGTTGCCCATGCTGACCCCTGCCCACTGCTGAAAATGCCTACAATGGGCACGTGAGCATAATAACTGGACCACAGGGCAATGGAAGAAGTTGGCCTGGTCTGATGAATCATGTTTTTTTTCACATCATGTAGTGTGTGTGCGTTGCTTTCCTGGAGAACACATGGTACCTGCATGCACTATGGGAATAAGACAAGCCCACGGAAGCAGTATGATGCTTTGGGCAATGTTCTGCTGGTAAATGGTGCCAATGTGGATGTTACTTTGACACCTACCTAAGCATTGTTGCAAACCATGTACACCATTTCATGGACATGGTTTTCCCCGATGGCATTGGCCTCTTTCAGGAAGATAATTCACCCTGCCACAAAGCAAAAATGGTTCAGGAATGGTTTGAAGAACACAACAACAAGTTTAAGGTGCTGACTTGGCTTGCAAATTCACCAGATATCAATCCAATCGAGGATCTGTGGGATGTGCTGGATAAACTGATCCGTGGAGGCCGCACCTCACAACTTACAGGACTTAAAGGATCTGTTGCTAACATATTGGTGCCAGATATCACATCACATCTCCAGAGGTCTAGTGAAGTCCATGCCTCAATGGGTCAGGGCTGTTTTGGGGGCAAAAGGGGACCTACACAATATTAAGCAGGTGGTCATAATGTCATGACGTCATGGCTGATTGGTGTATGTGCATGTCACCATCTTTAGGGCATAACAGTATGTCAAAATGCAAAAGGGATAATAACAGTGTGCCATAACCCACTTTTCTACTTTCAGTACTTTTAACATTTACCTAAATTACAAATTATACTAACACTATAGGTGTAAGGACCATTAGTCTATATCGCTCTCACCACAAATTTTCATGCAACTTCATACCAGCCTCTTAATAATTCCCCTTGACATGCCTGGTAACCTCCCAGTATAAATGTCTCTGTAGATGCATATAATTTCTCCTTATTGCCCCATATACCCATTAACAACTGATTTGCTAAGAAAGGATAGGTTGTTATTGTGAAATATTTTCAGTGTGTTTCTTGGCAGATGATGTTTAAGGTGGTAGAATGGCATGCAAATGCTCATTTTTAAGATTTAAGAATGCACCTTTATATAGATCAGCATCAATTTCAGGATAAAAAGACTATTTACGATCCTTGATACCTCCGTCAAACAGCAGATTTAAGTCAAGCCCTCTCTATCTAGCAGGCACTGCTTGTATCTCAAAATCATTTGCATGTGGCTTTATTTTCTTGTCTTTTTCATGATTGTTCACTCCTCAGGTTGGCAGAAACAGTTTTACATGACAATGGCCAGGACTGGATAAGCAAACACAAAGAGTGGACTCTTTTTATAATGCTAACAATCACCACCTGCCTTTAACAAAACACTTTGTACATTCTATATTACATAAAAAAAGACATTTCAAAGACATCTCCCTCTTGGATTATTATTATTTTTTACTTTGGTTCCCATGTAACAAACCATCCTCAGATTTCTTTTCCCATTTGAAACTACGTTTACCCAAGGTCTTTATTGCTAAGTATTTCAATGCGAATTCATACTTTAGAAACTTTAGAAATGAGTTGGCTTTGCGGCTATGCAATAGTAACCCATGGTGACCACCATAGTATAAATTCTCTTTGGTGAGCCAAAACTTATTAAACCCTCTTCAGTGACAACAGCAGAGTCAAAAAGGCCAATTTGACATTGCTTGGTAAGTGCTTCGTATGTAGCAAGAATCTTTCTTTTCGACGCGTGTGATCCTGTAGAAGACTCGCACAGATAATGGTATGTGACATTTCTTCACATATAAACACATGCATCTCAAAATTCACAGCTGCACTACCCATGCTACACAATTGTCAGACACTTGCCGTCTCGTCGCGGTCAGCCTCCGGATTCACTTGCCGGCAGGTGTTGCTTAGGTGTGTGTCAGGAAGCCATACCCCCCCCAAACATGTCGGGGGCTGCTCAGGTCCTCTGCCTCTATTGTGCCCACTTCTCCGCTGGTTATAGAGAGGCATGACAAACAGGTGGCGATCACAGAAAGAAAGGTTGGAATGCAGCACTCAGTAGTGGGGCGGAGCTTCCTCCTGTACACTCCACAAGTCTCCTACTCACAAGCCAGCAGGGTGGGTGTTCGGAGGGCAGGCCTAGTGGTGATGGAGGTGAATTCACATCCCCTTTTCTATAAAGCCCCAGTTCTCTCTTGCTGGTGCTCAGATATTCTGATGCTACTCACATAGCTCAGAGTCTCCCACTATATGTGCTCCCCCTGCTATCCTTCCTGTGACCAGGATTGTTGCCTTTGTTCACATGCATCCTATATAATTCACAGTGACACTATACATACTATACAATATTCAGTCATACAACATTACACACACGGATTGACTACTATATAGTCTCATTACCATCTGTCAGCCACCACCAATACCACCATTGTGCTCTTAATTTATCTAAATGGGCATGGCCTATTGCTATTGCACCTTGATAATACTGTATGATTTGTCATCTATGGCACTTTATTGTAAATACTGGGATTTATATGAAGCCATGACGAGGCCAGACCCCCCCCCCCCCACACAAATCAGACAAGAAATAAGCAAAAAGCTCAGAATTTTTATCCAAATGTGGGCCCACATTCACTCTGTCTCACGATCTCTAAATGTTTTCCTACCTTCTCTGCATCTTCTATCTTTTATCTTCTCTTTGGTATCATCGATCTTCTATATTCATCTCCACGGAAATAACCCAGTGGAAACTTCCACCCGAATGATGGAGCTTGAGGATATCACTGAAAGCGCTCTCATTTTGCCCTAACTTGAATTCAGGGCCATATGGCAGCACATCTGGAAATTAGAAGTTTGCCTATGATATTATTAGGTACGCATTCGTTTAGACATGAAATCAGCACTCATTGTGCCATGATTGTGAGATACACTTGCTAGATGTAGGTGCATTTTAACAGCTGATGGTCATTATTTGGATTTGTGCTCTGTTGCTTTTTCACAAGTATGATTTTAGCATTGTCAGGCATATCATATTGTAGCCCTTAACTGGATGTTTGAGTCCAGAGCGCAGGAGTGTAAGAACGCAGTGATTGAAACAAACTTCACAAATGACACAAGTGGAATGTTTGGTTATAGGGATATTACACAAAGCAAAGCAGACATCTCACCTTAAGCTGCAGAGTAGGAGGCATATCATGTATACAGACTGCTGGGGAGTACAAGGGTAGACAGGTAACAAGCAAAAAGGGGATATCCAGTAGGCAGTCCAAGTCAAATAGGCAACAGGCTGGCAAAAGGGCAAAAGGCAGTCTGGGTCAAAGCGGTGGCAGGCAGGCAGGCAGGCATATCCAACAGACAGATCCAGAGTCTGGCATGAACTGTGGCTCCAAAGAACTTAATGAACTCACACCTCTGTTACTGGGAGGCAGGGATATAAAGCCTGTCCATCAGATTGTAATAAAAATAGATATAGATATATAGGGCCAATACAAACTTCGATCGGGAACAACACATAGATATGTATGTGCATCAAAAATAGGCAGAGTCACTTAGATGCAAACGAAGGTGAAACATTTAATACGAACAAAAATAGACGAAAAATATAAAAAGTAGATAACAAAAATACGAAACAAGTCTTACAAATCCTTCGAGAGGAATTTAGTTCATGACATCTGTCCTATGCATTCCTGAGGATGGAGGGAGGGAGTGTTGGGACGAGAAGAGTCCGTGGATGGCAAGTACATCTTCACTCGACCTCTCTTCCCATGCCTCCCCATGTCTTACACAGGCCTAGCTTATATGTGCCTTGGATAGTGATGTCAGTGTATTGGTCTTCACCTAATTGGGTAAACAGCTCACTAAGATCTTTACACGTCTAAACCCTATTTTAGGTGGCCACTGTAAGCCTACTGTAATGTCCTTTTACAGTTACAACTACCATGCATTAACAAGTTACCATCCAATCTATAGACTGCATGTTCAGCAAATCCTTCATTCCATATTTAAGGTCAAGGAAACCTTGAAACCTATCATTGAAACCTATTAATATATCTTAATTATCATTTATTTATGCCCAATGATTACATATCTTTGACTATTGCCCATACTAATAATTATATATGGTCCTTTATATTATTGAGGTTAGAAGAGATGTTAAATGTGTTAGAATCTTTTACACAGATCAGGTGTGAGTTGTCTAGGCTTCAGGTGAGGGAGGCAGGGTAATAGTATAACAAAACACAGCTGAACATAAATACACAGCACATTGATTATATCCATAGCCAGATAATACAAACATGGTACAGGATGCCACAAAGGACACAAGGCAAGGGACACAGGGGATGGAGTGAGGAGCTGATATCCTCAGAAGAATAAGGGAAAGAGGTCAAATGTACATAAAATACAGACACAAATAAACAAGACAGCAAGCTGTGGAGAGGAGTTCAACTCCAGGCAGACCTCTTAAAGGGGCGGCCATGCCTGTCAGTTTCCAGCGCAGGGGCTGAACCCTGACAAGCGTGCAATCGTCATTTCATTTCAGTATTTTAATTAAATAGGTGGAAGGCACTCATATGGGATCTTGCCAAATAATACCGAACAACTTGACTATAACACCTGTTCTACTTAACAACAAAACTCTGGCATAAAAAAGCCATCAACTTATATGAACTACTATGCTCTGGCATATTCATGTTTAACCATGATAGATTTTCTCTAATTATATTTTATTTTGCTCACAATCGTTATTGCAAATCCCATGGTAAAAGTATGTCTTAAAGTATTAGCAGCAATTGCTTATTCTGCATCTGTATGTCCTCCATGACATTTGAGTAGTTGTATGATCTTGCTGAATTCTAGCCAAAAGGGCTTTCTGCTCAGAGGCTCCTAGACCCAAAGAACGCCTCATGGGTTTACTATATGAGTACATGAGTTACGGGGCAATTTGAGACTGTATTACATTCTTAAATTACCAGCATTTACACCTCACAGATCTAACTCATCTTCCTTCTCTTTGTTTGCAACGTTTGACATATTATATAAGGGCTTCTGACTCAAATCAGGCCAGAAAATGTGTGATTGGAGTTGCATTCTCCCTGCATATAAGCTCTCCTCCCTTCCCCTATTCCTCAGACTCGAGAGCTGCAGAATTTTATTACAATGTCTTCATGCGGCAATGTGAGCAGGTACAAATGTGGAGCAGCTGCTGTACTGCTAAGTGTCCTTCAGGGATCCCCAACGCCATTGCTTGGTGGATTATAATGATGGCGCCATAACGAGCGTTAACGCACTGCTTGTCATTTGTCAGTATTTATGTTCCCCACGGGAAGCATTTCTCTGAGAGGAGGAGGAGGAGGGAGACAAGCGTTGTAGAAATATTCATTTAAGAATAACACACGCACATGCACACAGAGGGCCTGAGTGATGGAAAAAGCCCTACTCAGTAACACTGAAGTAAGATCAGGACATTATTAAAAACCAGAGAGGAGAGGAAAGAGGCACCAGGGACTGTAAGGTAGGACCAGAATAAGCATGATGAAACAGGGAAAGCACAGACAGAGCCTAAAAGTGTGTGACAAGCTAGTGGGTACAGGTAAAAAAAAGAATAGGTGCGATAAAGCAAAAGGAACACACTGACACTCAGAATAAGAGGGATTAGAAAGTGTACAAAGTTGAGTTTAGAATTAAACAGTATGTGGCTTGGCGTGTACATGCTAAAAATGAATAGCCGGGTTAATAGAGTTATATGTTTAGCTAGGCTGTCTTTATTTCACAGACAGCTGTAGATGAACAGAGGAGCCTGCAAGGAGAAGCACTAGAGGCAGAGAGAGAAATTCAAAATGGTCACCCAATCACTCCCCACCTCCTCCTTCACATCATGATCAACTGTCCCACTGCTTTTCCACTCCTACCTATAATTCACAATCCACTTCATCTGGCACATTCATCATGCTACCTTTTCCCACTTTATCCCACAATTGGGACAGTGACTTCAGCAGATGCATCACAGCTAAAAACCCAGGCACCTGCTCTTCTATCAAACATGTTTTCTGAAGACAGGTAACTTCATGTTTCATATACATTCATATTATATGTATTTGTATTACCAACGTTACACTCCATTTTAACTCAGACACACTGCCATCTTCATTCATATGAATGACACATCAAGGCCGGTCACACTGAAACATGAAAGTTCTGTCAAACTCCAGCACCAGCTTTCACCTTAAGCTCCACCCAACGAGATTGACAATTGGCACAGAGACAAGTCTTCGATATATAGACGGAAGATGTCAATACTCGTCTCTGAGAATTAGATAACTCTCTGCATCATAGTGACAAGGTCATTTTGCGCATCAAACCAACTTTATTCCAGAATAAAACATCTCATTCTTAAAACCACATCATAGTCTTTTATAAATCCTAAAAAAACTGCAAAATATTCAGTGACCGAGATATTATTGTCAAATGAATGACAAAAAATGCCATCAAAGTAAACCTTTGTCATTTACATAGTGTCTTCCAAATTTTCTGTTCCTCCAAACAATATATTCCAGCCATGGTGTATACAATATATTGTGATTTTTCAGGATTATTATTTCATACAGCGATGTGCCCTGCCTTGTTATGGTGACACAGACGCTACAACCAATCTGTGTCCCAAAGAGAACTTGTCATTAAACAAATTAGACACGTGTTCTAGCTCAATTACAGCTGATCGATTCTACAGTTCTACAGTAGTTTCTTGGTATACTTTCCAATGTCTTCTTGTAAGAAACTTTTTGTTCACCATGACTTCTACCCGAAAACTTTTGTTTCAAAAGGTCTTGCAACTAAGATCCAAACAAGGCCCTCTTTAAAAGCACAAGGGATCTTGTGAAGATGGTGGATCGAAACTTAAAAATTCCCACATGGAAAATAGAGGGAGAAATGATCAGGAGAGAGAAGACTAAGAGGACAGTGAAATAAAATGTAAAAACATAAAGATAAAAATGATGCCTCGAGGCTCCGTTAGCTCTCCCAGCAGCTGCTATTCCTTTCTAGTAGCTACCAATGTCTTGAGGATGCCCAGCAATTCTGTCACCAGAAGGAGTTGTTCTTGTCTGCACCTCCAACTCCAAAGCATCAATCACCTCCAGGTACTATAGACCCTGCATTGCGTGTCATGACAAGACACAAACACCAACACTTTGTTCTACTGGCAGAGAAGGTTACGTAGCAGGTGACATCATCTTAAAACCTATTTAAGCCCCTCCAATCACACAGTATTACAGTACAGAAGTGCTCTGATAACATTTGAGTTATCTCTTAATAGTGATTCTGGTACAAAGTTTCTCCTCCTAATCCCAATATATCGTAGACATGTATTTGCAATGCCCTTTCCTCCTTCTGTGCCAGTATGTCATAACATGTACTAATGTTACATTATCAATTTGAAAGTTATTGTTTATTGCCACTCTCTCCTAACTGCCCTTTGGAATCTGACGACTTTCAATGAATAAATTGCAGCGTCATTTTTCCATAGGCTGCTATGGGGAGAAAATGTTAAAAGCTTTGCGTCAGAATTTTTTTTATACGTAACATTAACTGTATGTCATAACAAAGTTTTACAAATATATAGAATATGCAATGTATAATATTTTCATTACTAATTAATTATATGGGCACCCAAAGGGTAGCTCCCTAGCAATTGTAAAACAATAGTCCCCTGGTCCACAGTGAGCATTTGTCTAGAAGGAATTGCCTGTTGGTTTCACATATACCCCAGGAAGAAAGAAACACTGATAAAGCTGTGATCATTAAATATTATTTATTATATAATTTATTATATGTTAACTTCACATTGGGATTTGCCTATGGGATGCTTGCAGAAGAGCAGTTAAGTTTTAGAGAGAAACAGACAACAGTGAGAATATAAGCCAATTAAATAGGGTAAATGCTAGATGTTCATTATTAAGCACGGGTTAAAAGTTTTATTAATCATCAAAAATCTATAAATTGTTACTAATAGTGTTCATTATATACAGTAAATATGTTATAATTAAACAAATGCAATAAACCAAATTAATGTAGGCAATCAATTATCTTAAATAGATTAAAATTATTTTTCTACCTATTAAAGCTATATCTCCAAAGATAAAAAATCACTAAATTTAAACTGTGATGTGCTCTTCTGGGCTAGCTATATGTCATAAACGTACGGAGGTAAGTCATTTTAAGTGAAATATCACATATTTAGATTATCTATTCCTATTCCGCGATATATCAGTAGGATTGTGACAGATCTTCAGGCTGTCATCTCATATTTTTCAATATAATTAATAGCTAATTTGCATGGATGGAATCTAAAAAAAATATATACATTTTCTGGAAATACTGCCAAGAAGCTGACACTAGCCAGTACCCACACTCCAATAAATCAATTTATATTATTCTGAGTAGGATATTAGGAGGATTAAGATCTGATATCCTACATTAAATGAATGCCTCAAAGAGGTGGTGCAAATTTTTGGCTAAAATAGTTTTGTTTTTATTTAAAGGATGCCAATCTGTAGCTCTTGAAACGTTTGGGGGAATTCAAAGTATGAACGTTGAAATGAAAAACCAAAGTCTGGTTAATTCTAATACTAGGACACCTGCTACTAATACCAATTATTATGTTTATATCATATGAGTTCATAAGCAAAACCTCGCACGAAACCACTTGCAGCTTGACATGTTATCCGATGAATACATTTTGAAAAATTATATTTTTGTACTTAGGCCTAGGGTTAGTAGCACATAGATGCAGTAATTGTTTTGTGTCCCCCTTGCTGTAAATAACACACATACACATACTAACACACAAACACACTCTAATACCATACATCAAATATGATGGTTATAAAGATCACAGAGGAGTTCAGTAAACACCTGGTAGAAGCCCACAGAAGGCGAAACGCATTGCAACTGTATACTGAACTTTGGGGAGCTAAGGACTTTTATTTTATATATGTTTTTTTAGTTAATTTCTTCTTTTTATTTATTTGTTGATTTTGTCAAAAGAAATCTATTTTATGAATTACTTTGGCATTATTATTGGGGAAACGCTAACCCTGCAGAGAGGAATCTTTTTTTTCTTCTTCTTTTTTCTTATGCCATCCTTCTGAAGTTATTGGGATCACAAAGAGAAGATATATACAAGACCCTCTGAAGTGCCTGCTGATTCCTTGATCTAATCTGAGTGTAACTGATGCATATTAATAATCAAGGTGTTTTAAAACTACTACGCTATATATTTTTCCGTTTTGTGTTCTTTAAGCATTTGCTGGAGGTTTTTAAGGTCTTCATTATATAGTGAAGATGTGTACAAGATCCTTTGAAGCACTTGAGTGCAACTGAGGCTTATCAATAACCACAGGAAAATTAACCAAAGGAACACTATATACTTTTTTCTTATGCTTTGTTTCCTTTTGAAAAATAATTTGTAGGACAATTTCAGACTATAAAGGTTATTATAACATAGGGTTAATAAACTCGTACACAGATTTTATCACATAAGCGCATGAACAATTTTTTGTTGTTTATTTTTACTTTAAGGTGTAATAAAGTGGTTTACTTTGTGACTGGTGAATGGGTAGAGGGCTGTGTATGTTATTTAGTTTTCTTTACTTATACATATATACACATACATTTTCTCTTCTTCTTTCTCCCTCTCTTCCAAGAGCCCCTGGCTCTAAGCTCACCTGTGACTCCATATACTGACATACATATTCACGCTTATAACACACATGCTAACACCTGCCGCTTTTACTCATGCTCACATACACTCTAATACCATACACTTACACCACACACTTTTTGAAAATAAAAAATGTAAAAATGCATGGTTTAGACCTTTGCCATATCAGCCTAGTTGTGATTTAGACTCTGATAGTTGTTTTGCATAAACAGTGCTTTTTATGCTTATTTCATTGAAATACATTCAGTTACATGTCCAAATTTAAATTAACAGAATGGCAATACAATTTCATCCCAATATCAGATGAATATTCTGTAGTAAGCTACATCAGAAATACAAAGGCGCAAACAAATTAAAAAATTCTATATTTTAAACAAATTCTTTAAGTGCACTGATACATCGTCATTACTACATATATAGACTGGAAACAAGCCACGGCTTCATTAATGTCCCTTGCCAAACCCATTTTCTACATGGCATTGAATGTACACCACGTCAAATCCATGCAAAAAAAATAGGGAATATTTCTTATCATTGTCTTTTTAAAATAGCATGGCGTAAAAAGAAACAGAACCAACCTAAAAATGGATGGAAGAGACACTGCTTCCACTTTAACCTCTAATATCTCTAAACCCTCTCCTGTCACCTTTCTCACATTACCTTTCTAGGTTCTACATCATTTGCCAGCCTGCAGTCTTCTTTCTTCAATGCACCGCACACTTCATGATTTACTTCATCACTATACTCTAAATTACATCCAAACCACTCAAATACCCAGCGACTAACTGCTTTGTGGGGTATCATTTAAGTCAGGGCATGGGAGATGATTTAGCGATAAATCCAATGCAAATATGATGACTGATAGCGATTTCATTTATGGAGACGTTTCAGTTGTTTATGTAGACATTATTATGGCTTTTTTTGGGGGGTTGTCAAACAATACCCAACACTCCTAAAAATGAAGGGACGTCATGAGTGGAAAGTGGGAAAAATGTAATTGGACACCAGTCCAAAACAAAAAATACTACAAGTTAATGTTAAAAGGTTGAAGCCATATAAGAAGAAGGCATACATACAACACTACGTATCATGGCTGCTACCCCAATTTAGAAAGAGAATGCATGATGATAAATGTTTTAACAGCTTGTAAACAAACTTTCTAAGTTACTCAAGGACAAAATTCCTGTTCGCAAATGAAATTATTCTCATGGTACTTGGGATCTCTGTGCAAAGCCTACGGCTTTTAACCCAATGTCTAACTAATCAAAACTAACTAATGGCCCAAGGCAACGTTCCATTCGTCTGCAGACAGGACAGATGCTGTCAGAAAGACGGAACTGGCCATGGTCCTGAATTTTGCGGTCTTGCTGTTGCTTCAGAAAACAGAAGATAATAGTATCCAAAAGAAATGACTGCTTTTAATGCTTTTAAAAAAGAATAGGAAGGACTATCGAAAACAATGTTGCATGCTGCCAGGTGCATATCAGAAGAATATCTCCTCCATGCTTTCAAATATTTTATTAAGGGTTTAAATCTCCCATCTCAGCCTAAATGTCTTTAAAAGCCTCGTAACTTATCCTCAATTTTATGTGAAAACGTGTGACTGAAACAACAAATTGTATATTGAGTTGCATTAATACTGCTTCCTCCTTCGCATTTAATCCACCAGGCATTCAATAACCTGTGCACGGGTATTAACATGAAAGGGAGAAAATTGTATATATAAAACATGTTAGGATGATATATCATAATATGACAAAAGTGATTCTGACTTTTCATTTTTATATCATTGTTGCAAAAAGGTTTTGCTATTTTTTCCGCAATGCCTTATTAGGCTGAAATGCATGCTACTTTAACATCTGATAAGGGCATACCTAGGAATGCTCCAGGGCCCTACTTCCTGCTCTATTTAAGACCTGGGAGAGGCGGGGCTAGTTGCAGTGGGGGGTGAAGAGGGGGGGTAGAAAAAGCCAGGGAGTGACTGGATGGAGCTAGATGCCTTTTTCCAACAATCAAAAGCTGTTTTATTTATTTATTTTTTGGGCCTTGGATACTCGCAGAAGCTTTTATTTTTGTGTCATTGTATTGACAGTTCAAAGTATAAATATCGGAATGATTCCCTCCCTACATCTCAAGGCAACTTATCAGTTTGCGCTAGGGGCATATCAATCTTGTGAATCTTCCTAAATTATGCGAACAACCATACAACTACATAATTACCCCTCTTATTGTATCATTTCACACAGGAAAGTGTAACCTGAATTGAAACAATCAGTGAAGTGCCATCTACGGAGACAAATTCAAAATGGTTAAATTGTACGTGTCATTTACAGAAATATGGCACATCAGATAGAGGTTTACACATAACTCCTAGCGTTACTTTTAATAAAACAATACGTATTCCTCCAACCTGACATACGCTATGATGGTAACAGTGTTTTACTCTCTGTAAGATGGACTTTTTTCATTTGCTAGTAAAAGTGCAACAATAAAAGAAAATAATTAAGAAAATATTAAAATACATATTTCCAGGGGGTACAGCCAGTACTGGTATACTGGACCCGGTCAAGCAGGGGGGCAGTCTCTTTGCTCTTTCAAGGTCCCCTAATTGGTTGAAAACACAATATATCACATATTCCTGCTCTGCTATTAGTCAGACCTACAGCCCAAGTAGAACCATTAGCACAAAGCAACAGATCCATTGGAGCCCAGTATGGGTGACACTTAAGGTCCTCTATTTGACCTGTAAGTTAGTTTAGATTGAGCTCCCTGTCTCTCTGTCTGAGGATCAGCCCCCAGGGGAGTGGGTTGCAGATCAGGCCCCAGGAGGGGAGGTTTTGGATTCATATAAACGTGGCTTTAACAAAAATTGCCTATTTTGTGTGTTGCTACAACAGTCTCCAATAATGAGGAGGGATCCAAGGAAATAAAAAGTAAAATTAACGGCAATGGTTTTATTCATTTGTTTGCCTCTCACACATTTTACGGTATGGTTGCAAGTAATTACAAGATGTTACTTTTTATAGGGCCAGTCATGGGCTTAAATAAGCTATGATTAGCATTTTTGGCAGCATTCCCAGAAAATGTAGTGAAGGTTCAAAGTGGGTACACTGTTAAGCACTCAGAGTCCAACAAATCTAACAGGTGCTGTTTATTAAGGATTAGCAAATGCAAACTTCCCAGGAAACAATTAAGGACATGGTGCAAGATAATACATACAACAAAAGGGAAACAAGGCCATACTTAACCATTGCCATGCCAGATATATCTAGATATAAAAAAATCCTATCTCAGATCACTCAGTTAATGATGAATCAAGTGCCTGGCATGTCATGGCACCAAATGAGCTTATGGACTGGGCTGAAAGAAGGGGCATGGGGGCCAAGGCTTTAACTCTGTACGGGGACCCAAGATTTCTGATGGTGGCCCTGCATACTTCTAAAATTGACAAGAAGTAGTGGAATGCGATTGTGAAATGTTTTAGATCAATTGTGTTGTCCAGAAATAAAATATAGACTAATAATATACTTGATTTTCAAAATTATAACTACTTTTATTTCCATTGACAGCAAAAAATAGGTGAAGACCACTGTAATGTAAGCTGAGTCCTAATGAATACAGAGAATCTACACACTCATTTTAGTCCACACTTTCTTAAGCTTTTAAAGAGAAGACTTGTGGAAAAAAATAACAAAAACTTGGTTTTATCTCCTTTTACTTCAATAAACTTCCTTTATCTACAAACCTTGAGGCTGTCGTTGTTAGTCATGTTAATTTTATGTGACTTTCCCAACATAAGCAACACACTAACACCGAGGCATTCTATTGTTTACCACAAGTTAGTATGATAAGGACTCAGGTAATTAGTCTGAGATTGGACCGGAGCACATTCAAATAGGTAGCATGCAGCTGTCTGAAAAAAATGATGTCAAAACTAGAACTGTAAAAACCCAGCATTTTTTCTTTGCTATGATGTCGCAAAGATCTACAGCTTTATTTGTGGAATCTCAGGACACACAAGGACATCTCTCCCCTGCTAATCTCAAAACACACAAGGACACAAAGTAAATCCCTTTTGTATAAATTCACACCAAGCATACATTAAAGCTCCCAATCATACATACACCATGCCTTCATCAGACATTACAGTAGGAGATGGAATAGACAAATGGATCATTGGGATTTATTCCGATATCTGATCTGTATTTCTCTTGGTCATGAAGACTATTTTCCCTTTATCACTGAATGTAAATGGATTACATGCAGCCTTTGAAGAAACATACAAGCCAACTGGACCGATCAATAAGTGCTTGAAACAATTATGCTTGAAGGTATCCCGGCATGAATTGCTGTGCATTGGGAAGTTATTTGGGCTACAATATATAAGACAGTCAAGCTGTAAATATTCATTGGAAGGAGTCTGTGCAAGAATATTCCGAGACTCAGAACTTGCAGTTTTATAGCGCACATAAAACACGAGGACCTCTGATATAATTTATACATTGGACTTTTTGTTCATATAATCTACACATCATTTTTCCTTGAGGTACAATAAAACTAGTGTCAGAATGCAGCTGAAAATAACTTTAATTTATCATTTCCTATAATTTATCGAAAATACCATTTGTCAGTTAAAGTTACAAAGTAAGCGGGAGAGCTCTTTCCGCTTGATTTAGGCAGTCTGTTGAAGGACTGTTTTTTGGTTTTTTTTAGGTAGATCCTAATAGATAATTCCAACCACAAAAGCAAGCAGATCCCAAGAGACCACAAATCAAGTAAGCCAAGAATAATATATGGATTCCACATTCAAAGAAAAAGTGTGCAAATTAACCATTGTTGAATTTATACATATAGTTGCTTTTTGTAAGTTAAATAAAACCGTAGATGGATATATGTCACATTACACTTTTGATTGATGCTGTATCAATAATGTGAGTTTTGCAATTTTTTTCAATATAGGAATTACATTTTGCATTATTCAAGTGATTTCAGAATACCTCGTATATATTTGCCTCTTTCCATTTTGCACTACTTAAAGTTTACTTTTGGGGTGGTGCCCAGCATAGTTCTCCAAAGTTTTCTTATCATAAGATACATAAGAGAATTTTAAGGGTTTGAAACACTTAATTTTTAATATTTGTATCTTTTTATTGATTTTGTTTTATTTTTTATTTTTATTTTATCAACGATGTCATAAGAACATCATTAGAGTCTCTTTAAGTATTTAGTTTATGGTTCATAAGGCAAAAAAAGAGAAAACATTTCAAATAAGATTTCAAGAAGGGTGAGTTAACTCCTTCTGCTCCAATGGGAATTTATGGTCTCATAACAACCCAGACTTTAATGAAAGTTTAATACTAGAATATGTGACTCTTAAAATCCAGATTGCGTTTTAAGGATTCGAAAAAATACATAATCACTTTACATTACATTGTATTATATATATGGGCATACTTGTGAACTCTTTCTCTCTGAGTCTCCAGGAGAAGCTCTGCTTCCATAGATCTCCGAGTGTGCTCTTTGGCCAGGCAGGGGAGTGGCATTCTCCTCTCCTTATCCACCATCAGACACCAGCCCCGCCCCTACATGTGGCTAGCACCACCCCTTCACGAAGCCACTCCTCTGTAGCCTACCCTGGGAAGTCCTTGAAAACCTTAATGTGCCACAGGCTGCAACGATAAAGCTTTGTATGTTAAGGCTACAAAGACAATTTACAAACCTTTCTATTTATTAACAGTGAGAGAAGAAGCCCCCAGAGGCGGCATTGTGAGAGGTTTGTTTGCAAATGCTTGTTTTATTTAAATTAAAAGAAAATGTTAAACTACCAGCCTGGAATCCAGAGGGAATGTGTAATCAAATTCTGCCTTTAAGACTGAAATGAGGGGGATTCTAGCTAACATATAAATAACTCTTTTTTGTTAATATAATTGCGGCAGTGAAACAACCCCTGTGTGCTTTAAAGGGAAAAAAGAGGTCACATTTGAGTTTTCTTTCTCATTTTATTTTATGTTATGTTTTTCTTTTAAAATGTGACAAAGAATTCACAGTATTAATTATTGATGATATCATGTACCAATTCCAGTTAATGATGAAAACACACTGAAATCCATACAGGATTGCATGTACAGTGGGGCCAAAAAGTATTTAGTCAGCCACCAATTGTGCAAGTTCTCCCACTTACAAAGATGAGAGAGGCCTGTAATTTTCACCATAGGTACACTTCAACTATGAGAGATAGAATGAGACAACAAAGTCCATAAATCACATTGTCTGATTTTTAAAGAATTTATTTGCAAATTATGGTGGAAAATAAGTATTTGGTCAATAACAAATGTTCATATCAATACTTTGTTATATACCCTTTGTTGGCAATGACAGAAGTCAAACGTTTTCTGTAAGTCTTCACAAGGTTTTCGCACACTGTTGCTGGTATTTTGGACCATTCCTCCATGCAGATCTCCTCTAGAGCAGTGATGTTTTGGGGCTGTTTCTGGGCAACACAGACTTTCAACTCCCTCCAAAAGTTTTCAATGGGGTTGAGATCTGGAGGCTGGCTAGGCCACTCCAGGACCTTGAAATGCTTCTTACGAAGCCACTCCTTCGTTGCCCGGGCGGTGTGTTTGGGATCATTGTTATGCTGAAAGACCCAGCCATGTTTCATCTTCAATGCCCTTGCTGATGGAAGGGGGTTTTCACTCAAAATCTCACGATACATGGCCCCATTCATTCTTTCCTTTACACGGATCAGTCATCCTGGTCCCTTTGCAGAAAAACAGCCCCAAAGCATGATGTTTCCACCCCACGCTTCACCGTAGGTATGGTGTTCTTTGGATGCAACTCAGCATTCTTTCTCTTCCAAACACGACAAGTTGAGTTTCTACCAAAAAGTTCTACCTTGGTTTCATCTGACCATATGACATTCACCCAATCCTCTTCTGGATCATCCAAATGCTCTCTAGCAAACTTCAGACGGGCCCGGACATGTACTGGCTTAAGCAGGGGGACACGTCTGGCACTGCATGATTTGAGTCCCTGGCGGCGTAGTGTTTTACTGATGGTAGCCTTTGTTACTTTGGTCCCAGCTCAATGCAGGTCATTCACTAGATCCCCCCGTGTGGTTCTGGGATTTTTGCTCACCGTTCTTGTGATCATTTTGACACCACAGGGTGAGATCTTGCGTGGAGCCCCAGATCGAGGGAGATTATCAGTGGTCCTGTATGTCTTCCATTTTCGAATAATTGCTCCCACAGTTGTTTTCTTCACACCAAGCTGCTTGCCTATTGCATATTCATTCTTCCCAGCCTGGTGCAGGTCTACAATTTTGTTTCTGGTGTCTTTCGACAGCTCTTTGGTCTTGGGGTTTGGAGTGTGACTGTTTGAGGTTGTGGACAGGTGTCTCCGCAAGCTCTTCCTCCATTGTGGAGGCAGCACGTTGACCACCAAACAAGGAAGCATTTGTGCAGAGGTCTGTGTGAATGGATGAGCCAACATGCCGCAAAGCAAGTAGGTGTCTATTCCAAGCCTTAACCACCATCCTTTCTCCTCTAACATTTAACCTTTTTATTGTACATGCAATATCCATAACATAAAAGTACTTTAGCTTTTTACTTTAGTACTTTTCATACACAATTTTCATGTTTGATTTGATTTTTTGCCTTTTTATTTTCATTTAGCTTTCTTTAGGACATGGACGCCAACATCTCTATCCATCTGTATATATACAAAATATGATTTACAAATAAAACCAACACGGCACAATATATTCCAAGGTACAGTCTCAATAAGAAGATTTACAGCATACAAAATTAAAATGTACAAAACGGATGTTAAATCAACAAGCTCAAAATAAGGTTATAGCAGCAAGAACTGAAGATTTAATTGTAACGTGCGCATCCAACAGAGGCATTGGTTTTATATGAATGTAGAAGAGGTTTTTGTAAGCGTGCTTTTCCTGGCATTTAAAGAGATTGTTTTTGTTGTTTTTTGTTCTTCATATCTTTTGTTGTTTTTTTTTTGTTGGTTTTTTTTGTTCAGGAATATTATAATGACCTGTTTATTTAGAGCCAGTGCTTAAGAGTAATGTGATGAAAGACAATTACCCTAGGTTGTGTGAGTCGAGTTTGGCATTTTCTCTCTTGCAGCCGCAGGGAGCAGAGCAATTCTTACTGATGGATATCACGTAGTCGCTTGCAGCACCTACAAATGTTGCCAATTCAAGCTTATCTAATAAAGATTCTGATAATCTAGACCAAACAAAAAGCACTGAAGTCTGAAACTAACTAATCCAATTTGATTAGCTCTCCTCTGGTCCTGAATTCACCATTGTTTATAAATTTAATACAAGGAGATGTTCTTAACCGTTACACAAAGGCACAAAGCCGTGAAAAAAGAAGAAAAAGTGGTATGATGCAGAGAGAAGTTGAAAGATAATCCAGATTGTAAGACGCTCACCCTAAAATATATCAGCACTGATATATTTTCTCCAAAGAAGTTAGCGGGGGTACATTTACTAGTCTTGGATTTGGCAATCTATGCACCTAATCTTCTATGTTCTCTTACTTAGAGAGAATCCACAAATTATTAATTATTATTAAGTCTGGCAGATCAGGCCAGGATGTACTTGCTAGCAATATTGTAAATCCATATTCTAATATGAATTTCAATTTTATATTATTATATTTAAAAAAAAGAATAACATTATTTCTCATTTCTGAGAAAAACAACACCAATTATTTTACTTTTAGAAACAGGAAGGGAGTATCAAAGGAATATAGTAAAATATCAATCATATTATTTTCCAAATGTGGTAGATATACCGGTACATCTTACAAGGAAATCCTTTACTTAATAAATCATAATGACCACCAGGGGGAACCAGAGTAAAATGTAAATGCAAATTGAAATGAATCCGCTATGAGCCTTGGGTTGTTATGTTATTTTCTCTTTATTAAATAGTATATCATGTTCCGCTCACCTGCCTCTCTCATTTCTATACAACGCAACTCCGGGAGAAGAATACCACTTGCTAACATGCCATCAAATGCTGGTTGTAGAAGTTATATGTCAGCATTGAATTATTTCCAAGAACACTCATCAGCCACATCAGCCACATCAGAGCTGACTTAGGAGACAAAATTCAGTGGAAAAACTGTGTATTGCTAAGAAGTCATTTATTATTCCCTTTCCTCTTCAATAGAATTAAACAGCAACCATTGCTGGGATTTTCCCTTTGCAGCTAGTTTCTGCACACTTGGGGCAATTGATGAGGGCTAACCACCTTTCCATGTACAAGACTAGACCACATTTTTGCACGTGTCTACCAGGTTGACCTATCTCTTCCCCTTTCTCCATATCTTTCTCTATCCTATCTCTTCCCTTTTCCCCTTTCGCTTCTCGTTTGTCTCTCTCTCTCTTCTCATTCATCCACTGTTTCAGTGCTCCCTCGCATCATATCCCAGCACTGAACATCAATACCTGACACAGAGCAAGGGAGCACTGAGACAGAGGTGTGTAAATACATTTTGGATTGGATTGCATAGCATTTATTGATCAAGTTGTATAGATATGTCCTGGGCTGCTTTATTACTGGGCCACTTGGATGGATTTACCCTTGGGCAGAATAACCACCTGTAGATTTTCCACATATGAACATTAAATTAAATGTAGGGGTGCCCTGCAAACGTAAAGACCCATTCGACGATCTAAGTGCTTCTGTACTCTTTACCCTACATAGCAGCTTAATGCTAGAAGTTAATTGTGCACACTCAATAAATTATGAATTTGCTGGTGGAAATCCATGCCTTGTAATTATTCATGAAAAAATAATTATAAAAATATCAGTGGTAGGCCTTAATTTACCTCTACCTACTCCATTCTATTAATCCATATTCTATCCACAACACCAGTAAAAATTCCCTTTTCCACCTCCTAATAGCCATTTTAATTACATATACCGTATATCTGACATATCCATAATTCTGCCATTATTTGTTTTAGAGAACATGAATTTTATAACCACAAAGCTTGTTTATTTCCTCTACCCGGGTTTGATCGTTCAATGATTTTGTATCAAAACATAAAAATACCCTTAATTTTATTAATACTTCCACAGATAAGTGCAATAATAACGATGGAAGCAATAGTAACAACTAAAGGTGTTGTGAACAATCTAGCCATCCAGTGTCCGTAAACCAGTACATTAGGTTAGCGTGGAAGAACTTGAATGGCCCACACAGAGCCCTGACCTCAACTCAAGGTGTTGAACACCTTTGGGATAAACTGGAACAGAGAGTGCGAGCCAGGCCTTCTTGTCCAACATGAGTGCCTGACCTCACAAAAGAATGGCCGCAATTCCCACAGAAACCCTCCAAAATCTTGTGGAAAGCCTTCCCAGAATAGTGGATGACCAACTACAATGTCATAAAAGTCCTTGATGGTGTAATGCTCAGGTGTCCCAATATTTGTTTCCATATGGTGTATATAACCACCAAAAATACATTTGAACGCTTAGTATATATCATTTTTATCTGAATGGTATCCCAGAGGTTTCACAGCCAAATCATGTGGAAATAAATGAAAACTAAAATTTAAGCTCTTTGAAAAATCTATGTAAATCATATTTGCTGGGAATAATATCACAGAAGCCAACATAACTGTCCCACAGACCTTTCTCCATGGGGCTTGACAAGGTCCAGAGCCCTGTAGCCTAGGGACTACACACGTGGATAAGGATATGTGGCATTCTGAAAATGCACAAGAGGATATGAGTTGGAAGAGTAACTAGCCATGTTAGGCAATAATCCTTATTGTTCAAACCTTTAGGCATTGCAGAAACATTTACCCTTTATCCTGTGTCTTTTTTAACCAGCCTATAGTTATAGGTACACCTGTTCAATTGCTTGTTAACACAAATAGCTAATCAACCAATCACATGGCAGCAACTCAATGCACTTAGGCATGTAGACGTAGTCAACACAACTTGCTAAAGTTAAAACCCAGCATCAGAATGGGGAAGAAAGGGGATTGAAGTGACTTTTCACACACAACATCTCTAGGGTTTACAGAGAATGGTCAGAAAAAAAAATATCCAGTGAGTGGCAATTGTGTGGACGAAAATACCTTGTTGATGTCAGAGGTCAGAGGAGAATGGTCAGACTGGTTCGAGATGACAGAAAAGCAACAGTAACTCGAATAACCACTCTTTACAACCAAGGTATGCAAAATACCATCTCTGAACACACAACACGTCAAAGCTTGAAGCAGATGGGCTACAGAATCAGAAGACCACACCGGGTGCTACTCCTTTCGGCTAAGAACAGGAAATTGAGGCTACAATTCACACAGGCTCACCAAAATTGGACAATGGAAGACTGGAAGAACGTTGCCTGGTCTTATATTACATAAACTAAACAGAACTTAACAACAATTAACTTGACCAACACGTATGCTTGCAAATGTCTATATTTCTGTGAAAAAGACTTTATGAGTAATATGTTATGCACAAACTGAAATTATTTTAAGCGAATACGAGACCCACCATTTTACTTGTCTTTTTTGTATGTGCTTATTTTCATTTTTATTTTGGAACTATGCACTAGGCCCAAAATCATAAAAATGGTTTATGTACAGCAACGCATCTCCTTTATTTTATTAAAAACATTATTTTAAAATAAATTAAATAACAGAGCATTGACAGGCAGCCAACCAGGGGAGGAGAACAAGGAACTGTAGACAGATGGCATGTGGCGCAAGACTGAGAAATCTTGTTGAGTTGTAAGATAACTCCCTTTGCTTTCTCATACACTACTGGTGTTGGCTGGAATTGGCATAAGACCGCCCTAGACTGGCGATCTGGCACACAGAACATTTGCCTAGTGGGCTGGTGACCCAAAGTCCCCTATATTCACTGTGTGGCTGTTGGCTGCACACTACATGAGCACAAAAACGCAATGTGGCCATACTGAGCCATTGGCTGCATTTACATCATTTGGCAGCGCCAGCCTTAGAGTTCCAGGGCCGCCTTGTTATACCCATTTGGGCCATGGTGTCTGCACACTGGCACAGGATAAAATTATGAGTTCAGGTTTTGCTTTTATAGTCCATCCCACTCTCCACATCCCCATAAATAATGGAGAGGCGATGTGTGCATTGGTGGCAGACAGGAATTTGTGTGTGGAGCAAAATTAGCATTTCAAACAGTCATAAGGATGCTTTCTCTCTTTAGTTCAGAGGCGTTTGAGGAGCTTTATGTGATTTTATCAGTATTTTATTTGACCGAGAAAGGCATTGTATGTATTTTTATTTGTAAACAAATTTTCTGCAGGTTATGTACCCAGTGTACTCTGTAATACACTTACCTACATCAAATGTTTAGTTCACAAAGAAGAGTGACAATGGATTTTGTTTACTGAGGGTCATGTAAACCCAGACTAACATATACTTACTCACATGCATACACACACACACACACACACACACACACACACACACGCTTAGCTTGCATGGAGTCTGAACCGGTCTTTAGAATGAGCTGCCACAGGGTCACACAACTTTTTAGTACGTTACCCCCCTCAACCTCTGCCTCTTACTTCAGCATAGTCCTTCCTCAGATCAGAACAGATCATTTGGGAACTGGTCTGCCTTGAAATTTTAACTACTATACTTGGGCACCGGCAGAAAGTTTGTTTTCGGAGGAAAAAATGTCTACGTATTCGTGTAACATTTTCTTTTTCGTAAATCCCATTCGGCTGTCCGGTTACCATGGAAGCAAGAAATAGCCACATAGAAGAAGTTGAATTAAAATAGCAAGATTATCCTCCTCTTAGTGGAGTTAATATGACGGCTGTGGCGACAAACCAATGAATGAATGAACAAAGATTTTCATATTGTGCGCATTCCTTTTCGTTTCCTTGGTCCGACGTAGCATTCATTTGTTATTCGGACGAACGGATGAAACTGTGAAATCCGGCATGAAAACGCATTCGTACGAAAACGAATGAACAACTCTAATAACTACCTTGTGTCTTGTGGTTGTGCTCACCTTGCCAAGGTGTGTGACTTTTGACATTAAACTGCCTTCAGCAACATCACCTTGTTGGTGAATTTGGCTGTTGTTCACTTTGTTTTTTTGTTCTTTCTACACAGCTGTTTTTGTTTTAGTTAATGATTGCGTGTCAACCTACATATTAAATTGATGATAATTAGCACCTGTTAGGTATAATTGATTGTAAGCATCCAATCTAGTCAGTTAAGGGTGAATTGAAACAGTAGGAGAGGACTGCTTAGATGGGGATGAGTTGGTCGAGTTGGGATGAGCTGTCAAGGTTGTTGGTTGTTCAGATGGCTTTAGACATCCAACTATATGCCTATAAAATCCCTTACTTTGTGCAAGTGTCCCTAGAGAAATGGATCCTGTTTTGAAGGCTTAAGGGTGTTACAACCAATATTTATTTGATTTAAATTTTTCTTTTTTTCACTTACTTTGCATTTTGTTAAATGTTAAAAATAATCTCACAACATGTCTATTTTTAAAAGCATTTTTTCACACCTGCCTAAATCTTTTGCACAATACCAGGGACCTAACTAAAAACTCCAACAGTGCCACCTTTGCCCCCAAACTGCTTGTGAGTACCTAATTTGCTCCAAACCAGCTTGTGAGAGCCACTTATGCCTGAAGCATCATTGTCCCAACAAGCCTGTCTTTTCCATCTTTGCTCCAGCTTGTCAGTGCCACCAAAGAGCTGATTCGTGCCATCTTTGCCCCCAAACAGCTTGTTTGTGCCGTCATTGTCCCATGCCCCTCCAGCATACACTATGGCACACATATGTAAACACATTTACAAAAGATTACACATACTAACACACACTTACTCATACTCACTTACACACATGTACACGCTTATACTAACATACACGCACCCTCCTCTCATGCTAACATACACTCCATCTCACGCCACTTACAGATACATTCTCACACACACTTACACATACACATCCACGCTCACACACACTTATACATCCACATCCATGAACACACACACCAATACATCCACATCCATGTGCACACACACACACTAATACATCCACATCCATGCTGTACACACACTTATACGTCCACATCCATGCTCACATACACTTATTCATAGACATGCGTGATGACATACACTTATACATAGACACCCATGCTAAAATACACTTATACATAGACATTTTAATGCTCACATATGCTTATACACAGTCATGCATGCTCACATGCATACCACTCTCTTACTGACGCTTCAAAATTGTTTAGAAAGGGCACTTATATTTTGAAACAGTACGGAGAGAGACAGTAAGAAGTGGTTACTACCCCTGTAGTTATGCCACTGCACAGTACTATATATTATTATAATTATATAAGTCTTTTCTGAACATCCTTGAATATACACGAATGTTGGGTATCACTAAAATGATTCTAGTTTTATTGCTGTTAAATATTTTACTGAATAATGTCATCAGTGCTTAGCGCACAGGGCTTACAGGTTATACATTAACTTGGTAATGCTTCTCATTTGCAGCTGTTATAAGCATATCTGACATAAGAAACTTGCAGGATGAGAGCTATCTTACCCAAAATAAAAAACTGATTAAAAATCCATTGATTACTGATTACACTGTATATAGCAGAGAATGTAAGAAGACAACCAAAGTGATAATGCATTAGTGCTTAGTGAGTCTGAACTGAATTGCTTGCTTCAGAAAATGAGCCTTCGATACATGAAGGTATCTAGGTCAAAAAAGGAGAGTGCTTGGTTTGATGATCAGTCTCGCCATCTCCCATATTCACAGCGATAATCAACTCCTACTCGCTCCAGAATTCACAGTAATAATGTGTATCACCCACTCTAGGAATAATTAGTCTTACCTGTCAGAGTATCTTATAATTTAATGAGCATCTCCATCTATCTGTAGTTGTCAGTAAATCCAGACTCAATGTATGATCACTATTACTTCAGGTCAAGGACAACCAGAATTAAGTATATGAGTAGGATGTTATGAAGCATGTGCTTACATGAAGCACCCATGCATACCAAGTAATATCAGCTAGTCTCTGCATTACACGAACACAAAAGCACACAGAGTATAATTTTGCACAAAGAAACCAAAAAATATTCACAAAAGTATATATTTTTGTAAAGCACAGAACTCAGACTATTTCATCAGGAGCATTTAAACAATTTTTATGCAGTCATTTGGCCACCATTCACTGGTAAATTTAGCCATTTCGATAATTCCCTGCCCTTTTTTCACCAACACTTCTGTGTAGCTTAGGATTTTTTGCATAGGTTTTGTGTTATGGCAGATAAATCCAATCAACCTTGTTCGGCTACATCTACTGATTACATGCATAGGGTTTCATTTTAATTTGCAGGGAACAATTTAGGGATTTGTGCCAATTCAAGAAAACCTCCCAAAGCTGCTGGTACAGACCAAAGTCAGGATTCTGTGAGGGCTTTGCAACTTAATAAGTTGTTGGTACTCAAGTACACAGACCGATAAGATATGTGTATGTTGTGCTCGTTAGACAATGAGTCAACTGAGACGTGTTAGAATGAAAAATTACAGTGCATAGCAGAATAAGAGCATGGATGATGCTGGCCAGTGCCTGAAATCATATTTGGTTAATTGCAAAAAAAAAGTTTGGTATAAGAAAGTTACTATTTAATTTGATACAAATGGCAATCTTCAATTCTTTTCCATTGCATAAAAGGCAGGAAGTTATATACACTATATGGACAAATGTATTGGGACACCTGACCATTACACCAGCAGCGACTCACCCTAACTGAATGTAAAATGTTGTAGCCTTTATTCAAAAAGTGCAAAAGCTAATCTCACGCGATTTTACCACTTGTGTCCACTTAGTCTGGGCAGCCAGTGGGATGTAAGTGACTCACCTTTCCCGTATCCTGAAGGACAAAGTATATCCTGTACTGTTTTTATAAGTTTGTATAACTTTATGCCATACTTTGAGTGCAGGATATACTGCTTAAAATACAGTCCTCCCTTGAAAAGGACAAGGGATTTACCAGTTGGGATATTATGCTCGGAAGTGTAAATTTCTGAAAATTTATTAGAAGAAGAAAAAGAAAAATCGATCAAATTGTGGGTGACCTCTATAGGGCATTGTGTATTATCACTAAAATGGTACATCCATATTGAATCTCCTTCATATCTATACCTAAACATGCATTGTCTAGATCCTTTGAACCTTCCGTGATAACGGTACAACTTGGTCATGCTGACCATACGCAATTCTGGCCACATATAAACCGTAAATGTTGCAGGGGTAGAGTCTCCCCCTTGTGACAAGTAATCGGCCAAGCCCAAGCGGCGTCTCAAGGTAGCCGAGCCATGGAGCTGCTGGTGCCCCATAGAGCTGGTGAAGCCCCCAGAGCTCTCTATGTGGTTGTTTAGGCTAGTAGGGGGCCTGCTTAATAAACATTACTTATACATACTTATATATATAATAATATGTTTGTGGAGTTCACTGCTTCTTGCTGAGGCATTTTATATGCTTTAAATAATGTGTTACATTTTTACATCATGTTTTTGGACATTTGCCTTGTTAATTTAATCGAGGGCTCAATTTGATAAAAAAAAAATGGCATCAAGTAATGCGAGGGGGGGTTTAAAATGATTAGTAGGCCCTTGCCTACTTTCTTCATGAGAGGGGCAGTGGTCTGCTGTTGAAGCTGCGACAAGTCCCCACAGCCCCTAGCCCGTGCTGGTCAGCCTGCCCTGACGCTGACCCGTTAGTCAGGAAGGTGGGGCAATTGCCCTTCTGCCTTCCCTGGATCCACCCATGGCACCCACCTTTACAATACAGAAAAAAGCCTTGCGTGAACAGAACTGTTGAAAAAATCATCAAGATCCTTGGATAGACAAAGGAATCCTTGCACACAGTAAACACACCCTTGAAAGTGACTAACATTTAAGATATGCTTTTATGCACACAGAGGAGAAGACTAATACCGAGCATGAGTGACCTGCTTTATTGTGGATGGATGCATACATCTCGCCTATTAAACAAATTGCGGCTTAGCAGAGAATTATTCACACACCCAAGGCCACTCCTGTCATTCAAAACGACTCTCGTATGAGAGATAGGAAGTCACTGCGCCCTGTGAATGAGACCTATTCAGATCAGGACGGTGGAAGATAATGGATGTTCTCATACTTCAAGCTCAACACATTCCTTCAAATCAATCTCCCGGATTGTTTTGTTTCATTTTCATTTTTTTTCACTTAAACCACTTTCCATGAGCAATAAAACTATGTAAACATCAGAACGTTGCTTAGTTTTCTAATTCTCGGGCATTCTCTTCCATTGTATACAATAGAATAGAGTATAGTAGATAGGAACTACTGGATTTTCCACCATAAGGGAATGTTACACAATGACTGTACGGCTCATGGAGTATCATTACTGTGAACCTTTTGTGATCAGATGAGAAAACAGACTAAAAAAAGCACATTCAATTTTAGGGTTAACAATATAATCTTGATATTTTACAATTGGCTAAACCTTTTAAATATGGCCCTAAATGTTGTGTCATTCCCACCTATTTGCTTTGTTTGTTTTTCTGGACTGATGATTTCTGGAAAATAAACTTCTTCATGTGGATGAGATTACAGTCTCATCTCCACAGCCCTCCAAACTAATCTCCATTGTAAAGCACTTTACCTTGTACCGCAAACTATTATTCATTGTTATTGCAAAGAATTACACAAAATGTTTAGAATAGCTTATTATATTTATCTTTAACTAGCAGACAACTTTCTCGCAGACACAAATTAACTAAGCATATCATCATACAAACCCAGATTTTGTATTTTTGTTGTAAGATTATTACTTATTTTTTTCCATTAGTACTACTATTATTTTCGAAGTAACATACTTAATGATTTCTATATATCCTGGTACTTAAACATTCTTTGCGAAAACCATTCCATCTGAATTAGGTAACCCATGGGATCCAGCTGCGACATGCCAGGGAGAAAAGCATTGACATATCATTAAAGCAGCGTAGAACAAGAAGGTGTCATCTCCAAGTTGTGTGACCCTGAGAATCTGCTCAGTCACCCTGGGATTGGATTAAAGCCCTGAGATTCAGAGAGAAACATTTAGAATTAGGTATAATTACAGTAAATGCAAAAGGTACAAACCCTTTTTTTCTTTAATAAAAAGGAACCGCTTTTCTTATAGTTTGAGCACTCAATTCTAGATGGAATGTACTTGTAGGAAAATAAGTAGGTTGCCTGGGAAATGGAAATAAGTGCAGTGTGCACAAAATATGCCCCCTGACCCGATAAAATGACACCTTGGCACTGGATACAGCTGAATGAGCAAAACAAATTGCCTTTTTAATACTGGCATTTCTAAGAAAACACACATTTTTCTTATATGATGAAACTTACAGTTAAAAAAAAAAGAAATCTGTGTAGATGGAAGGTGCCATTCCGCCTAGACAACACATTAATTGCACTCATTAAACAGATATGGGGAAGGTCAGGGGTTATGGGTACCTGAAGCGTTAGTAAAGAATCAGTCAGTTGCAGAATGTTTTAGCTAATACGTTGCTGAGGTTGAATATGATGACTTATATGACGTCTTCATTATGGCTTCATAATGGAGTTTATCTGAAACGCTTAAAGCGATGGAGACTTGGAGCTGATGAGCAATTCTAGAGACAATGTGATGCTTTCTAAACCCATTTGGGTTCAACATACTTTAACCATCCTTGTGTCCCTTCCGCCACCACACAATCCCTTTTTCCGTCCCTCCATCACAGTCCCCTTTGCCTTCACCTTCTTCTAAGTTAGGTGGGTACATTGGCAACTGGTTCTCTGCTTCAGTGGAATCCTTTATTTTTGTAAACTGTATTTATTTTAATCACAGCCTACATTTGGATAAATAACAAGCTTTAGATCAAATGAGATTAAATTGTTGGAGAACATCTGCTCCAAACTATATTTTATTTTTCTCTCTATCAATGATGGCGTCCTTAAGGGACTATATATTTGGACTTGATATGTGCTGCATTATTCTATAATATTTACATCACACATAAAACTCTGCAATAAATATTGCATTTTCTTTCAGTAAAGTATGTCTATAACTCTTATTGAACATGCAAGAGAGAGAGGCAAATGCTTTTGTTTAAACGGCTATGTTAATTCTTTAATTGATGTTATGCATTGTACAGGAATGGTAGTAGTTCATCAAAATGTGCGTTTATGATAATGTAAATATTTACTGGGGAAAGAATGCTTTCTGGATAAGTTCCCAGTATTTTTGTTTTGTTTAATTTAAAAAGATGTGGTAAAATGCTGCAAGAATAGGTCCAGGTAGCCAGAGCTATATATTCTTTCCCCCAAGCGAATAAGCAATTGATTGCTTCCCCTGTAGCGGATCACCAGCGTGTGGAAATGGGTTCTAATGTATTTTCGACTGCACTTACGCATGCTTTGCTAATCTTAGTGCTCGGGGACGGGAATTTGTACTGATAACATTTCAGTAAAGCAGTCTACAGATAATGCAACCAATTTAGTGGGCTTTACTGATATGGTTAACATGGTCAATGACGGGTTGAATCTCATACTCATTCAGTCTACCAGAAAAGAAAATGGTAACTTATTATGGGACTTCGTTTCGAGGAGGTTCCTCGGTAATAATCAGAGATTATGTTCTGCTAGAGAAATAATAGCAAACAAATCAATGAGCAGGGGTTCCAATATAGCCAGATATTCCTCTGAATTACATTGATCTGATAAGTAGCCTCTATTAACCATGGTGAGTATGAACTTTGGTCGAGAGTTTTGAATTTGGAGACATTGCAAATGTAGAGCACACAATGACGATGAAGTGTGGTGGGCTGCATACTATGATTTTACACTCACGCAGCATGCAGCTGGGCATATACATTGGTGGATGCAGCACCAATGGAGCGGCCCCATGGGTGAGTGTGTGGCTCCGTCGTCAAGCAGCCCACCAGGCATTCGCCCAGTGTGCCAGATGGGCAGCCCAGGCCAGTGAGTGACTGTCCTAAACAGAAAGCACACTAGAAAGAAAAGGCTGTAAAGTTCTTAGATATGGGGAATTTATATATATATAGCGATATATAGCGATTTATATATGGATACATTTGGATAAATACATTGGATAACTTTTTTAACTTTACTTTTATGTTACAGACTCAAGTATTAGAGAGATCGCCAATTCACTAGTGAGATGTGACTAGTCTTACACTTTGGCACATTATACATTTCTCCAAATAAGTATGAAAGTTCATAAACACAAACAAATTACCTGATCGGTAGCATTCAAGAAGTTATAACCTTTAGCAAGCCCTCCCTAGCATTTATTAAAAAGCTCAACTTTGCACCCTCTTACAAACCAAGAATTGAAATGTCCAGAGATATTGGAGGTATCCCAAGTGGATGCGTAAATAAAATACAAAAAATAATAAAATAAAATAATGTAATAATAAAAGTATTAACCTGCATTTAAAGGAACAGACTGCACCTTATGTGTCAGGATTGGGCTGGGAGCGTAAGAGCAGAGGATAGTCCAAAGCGGTGTCAGTAAACAATTCAATAGGTCAGGGGCAGGCGGCGACCGGAGTAAGCGGAAGTCCAGGCAAGGGTCAGGTAACAGGCAAACAGTGTAGTCCAATAGGGAAGCCAAAGGTCAAGTAACAGAGAATCCAATAGAGAGTCTGTAGCAGAGCGAGCAGTGGAGAACAGGAAGCTGAGGTCCACTGACATACAGAAACCAAAGTTCTGGAACACTGGAGTAAAGTGTTCATAGTTGAAGGCATTTTTATAGTGCTGCCGGGATCTACTCCTCCCCTGTGCTGAACAAGCTCCTTACTGGATTGGTTACCAGGCAGGGGTGAATCCATAGCACCTGGTTCATTAGTTCTGTATGTGGCCTTTATTGGTTGATAGTCGATGGGGATTACAGGTCTTACCTCCCCTCCACCTGGAAGACCCCCCTAGGCTATATAGAAACATTAGGCATTGGTTTTGGCCTACTGCGCCACCGCTATCACAATCGCAGGTAGACGCCGCTACTAAAGCCCGAGAATAGTATATAGTATAACATAGAATAGTATATAGTATAACATAGAATACTATGTTATGGCTGGTAGCAGAGCCAGTGAAATTATCAGAACACTGACCAAGCATCCATCAAGGAATCAAAGCTACTTGATGTATGGAAACATCTGGACAGGACATTGTCCGTTCTGGTTTCTGCTTAGTTGACTGATGCTGTAAAAAAAAAAAAATCTGCTTTATCATAAATTCTGCTAACTCATGAACTTTACAATCTACTCAGCTTGACAACACATGGTCAAGAGCCACTTATCTTATGCTGGAAGCAATATGGAAACAGATGGCAAGAATGTTAGATGATAAATCAGCCATATTTATAAAAGTTTTGCAATGGAGGTGATGTCAGGGAATTTTTCTGTCACAAAAACATTAGGCTTTAGATTTAAACATTCAACTGATCTTAATACTCTTGTGATTCTGACTATTTGTAGCTACAACCACTAAGGAGAGCAAGAGTGACAAAAATAATTATAGCATTAATTTCTGAATGGGCAGACAGATTATTGTTGTTATGGAGTAAAAAGACATTTAAATGAATATTCAATACAAAAACATATGCCAACACATATATGAACTCCATTACAACTAATGTAATGTTAGTGATATAATCAGCTGGTGTGGGCCCAGACCAGGATAGAAAGAAAAAAAGGACAAGGTAAACACTAACATTTATAAATATATATCATGAATTAAAAGAACCAAAAATACACATATTGGTAAAATACATATCTAAAAACAACACATGTGCAACCCTTAGTAGAATTAAGATAAACCTGTGTCAGGAGTTCAAATTGAGCGGCAATGAACCTGGCGCGTTTCACCCTTTGGGGGCTTATTCAGAGGTAAGGAGTTTTGTGAGAAAAAGAAATGTATACCAACTGCTGCTCTACACACTGAGTTGCTGGCTTAATGTGCAATACCCAATTGCAACACCAGCAACAGAGGTAACATCCCAGCTGAAGTGTTAACACAAGTACAAGAAGGCACTTTTCATTGTTTAAATCTCTCATTGAGTTTCACTTGTGTCCACCATAAAGTCACACACTTAGTATACATTTCTTTTTTTTTTTATCACAACATGCTTTACCTCCTGACACAGGTTTTTTTTAAAAAAACATTCTATTAAGGGTTGCACATGTGTTGTTTTCAGGTATGTATTTTACCAACTTGTGTATTTTTGATGTGATTTTCATCTATAATATCTGTTCATAAAATGTAGTGTTTACCTGGTCCTTATTCCCCTTTCTATCCTGGTCCCTTTAAAATCTATTTTGCAAAATCATATGTCAGTATGCCATTGCCCCTTTCCCCAGCCCACACCTAAAACACAACTCCCTGCATGTGAAATACTCCAGTCGCCTCCAGTCGGGTCCATCTCAGACTAGGAAGAGCACTGCGTTGGGGGCCTGCTGAGATCCCCATGTGCATGTATTGAAAGCAGTCCCACTGATCTCAATGAGAGTACTTTTCGACCACTGATTGGCTGCTTCAAGCAGCCAATGAGTAGCAAGAACTGTTGGTCCATGAAAGAAAAGGGCAGCGGGACAGCCTCTTCTGTTTCAGTAAGCATTTGTGAAGAATGCATATTAAAGTACTCATAGACAGAGTGTCAGGGACATTAAAATGTCCCTTCAATGTATCACATCAGTATTCATTTACCCCTGATCCTCTGGAACTCTCCAACCTTGCCCTTGTGATGTGGAAACCTCCTAGAGCTTGGAACCATGTAGCGATAATGTCAAACCCAACACAGCGTGCAACATAACTGTATATACAAGGATAACGGTGTCTGACTTTCCTTACAGGATGTGTGTACAGTCACAAAACGCAGCTTTATTTTCTGCAATACGTGGCTTCGCATATGTAGCATCTGACGTCAGCAAAGGATAGTATGGCCCCTGGTTGTTTGAATTATAGCATGGAGAGGCAGTGCTGAAGCGCTGATAAGGAACCGAGGGAAGCAGGAACTAAAGACACCGATGCCAAACCTAAGGTAAGCTTTCCAGCACCTACCAGCACCCTACTGACTACATAACTATACCTACAGAAAAAAACACCATTAAAGCACCACTTTTATTTTCAGATCCTATTTTAATTTTAAATTTAATTTTCTTCCATGTGGCCTGTTCAATGTAACCTCTGTGGCATTTTGTTCTTTTATATGTAAAATAAAATATGGCTTAATAGGAATAGAATTTGATTAGAGATACAAATAATGTATCAAGCAGCTTACTTGTGAAATGTTAGCCTTGACTTCTTATGCACACACATATATCTGTGCATCCATACAGAGGCTGGCAATATTTGTGCTTGATGTTTAATAAAACATGAAATGCAATTCATAAATACTGTGCTTAATGTTTTATATCCCACAACTCATACAGCTTACCCTGTTAATATAATTACCAATAAAGGCTTTGTTTCCCTACAATTAATGGCCTTGCTATAACTCATGAAGGATATTTTTGAGGATTGCCAAGGACATGAGACTTATTTCAACTGAATGCAAAAAGATCTGTGAATCGAAAAGTGGAAGATATTACACCGTTCATCATGTATAATATTCCACTGAATGCTAACTATGCAAATTGTACTTATAATACAATGTTGCCTCATTTATTTGCCATATTTGATGTCACATGATGTAATAAAGATTATATTAAATATATATATATATATATATATATAATTTTGCAAATAATATTATTTCTGCAACATAACTTAAGGCGATGCAATTGACACAAAGGATAAAACATAGATTAGAAAGGCAAATAAAGCTGTTCATTATCATAGATACCTGAAAGAGAATGAGTTGTGGTGCAAAAAGAGCCTAAGTGGTGTCCTAAGTGAGCAATATGCCACCTGCTTCTGCACAGGATCTACTCTCTTTCTAATACCCAATGTAAGGACTTACCAGGAGTTGGAGCCCAGTGGCAGGAGATGGCACACACCCTTGCAAAAGACCATTGTTCTAAGTAACAGGGTGGAGGAATCACTTGAGCAGTGAGTGTATGCACGGGGTAAAACATGTACAGGGTACAGACAGGGGATATACAGAAGTAGAGTCAGATGTAATGCAGAGGTCAGGGCCAGCAAACGGTGTACCAAAGCAGAGGTCAAAGAAAATCAGCCATAGAATGACAGCACATCCAGCAGGAAAAACACACAACCAGATCCTGGGTTGGAGGTAAGGCTGACTTCTAAAGCCTGTTGACGAGTCCAGGTGTTCCAGGTGATAACCCTGGCTTCAGGTGAGGGAGGCAGGGTTAAGTCCATAGCAGAACTAGGTGACCACACAGCAGGAATCATAGATGTATAAAACCTCAGAGGACACCAGGTTAGAGAGCCTGAGTGGAATGCTGGAGTTGTTGAGCTCAAATCCAGCCAGGTCTCTTAAAGGGGCGGCCATGCCTTGATCTCTACAGGACTCTGGATGATGCCTCACACCCAACCTCCCTTTTCCTACTGTCCTCTTCAGCATACCAAGACATTTTGGACATTGCAATGCTTTTAACTTTGTGCCACCAGTTTGAGGAAGGCCCTTTTCTATTCCAGTATGACTGCTCCCCAGTGCACAAAGCACGGTCCATAACGCCATGGTTGGATGAGTTTGGTGTGAAGTAACTTGACTGGCCGGCACAGATCCAGGCCTTCCTGAGTGCCTGACCTCACAATTGCTCTGCTAGATGAATGGGCAAAAATTCCCACAGAAACTCTCCACAGAAGAGTGGAAGCCGTTATAGCTACAAAAGGCAGGTCAACTACATATAAATGTCTATGCATTTAGAATGCAATGTCATAACTTCCTGTTGGTGTCATTTTCTGGCAGCTGTGAAAAAATATTGTAAAGAAAGATAGACATGTTAATAGTTTTTATTTATCATTTAACAAAATACAAAGTGAGTAAACAGAAAAAAAATTACATCAAATCAATATTTGGTGCGAGCATGTTTGCATTAAAAACAACACCAATTCTTCTAGGTATTTTGTCACTGATTTTGTAGGCATATAGTTGGGTGCATAATTAAACAATTATACCAGTCAGGTGCTAATGATCAGCAATTTAATATGTAGGTTGAAAGCAACCATTATCTGAAACAGAAACAGCTGTGTAGGAGGAAAAAACAAGGTGAGGAACATCCAAACTCACAAGCAAGGTGATGTTGAGCACATTAACAAGACACAATGTAGTAGTACTGCATCAGCAAGGTCTGTCCCAGGCAGATATTTCAAAGCAGATAGGGGTTTCAAGATGTCCAAGCTCTTTTGAAGAAGCACAAACGGGCAATGTTGATTACCATAGACATGGTGGACGGCCAAGGAGACATAGATCCGACGTGGAAATAAGGGCAAGCGGCTGAGAGTAGCACAATAATTAGTGTTTGCAGGCAACAGTGAAGCATAGTGGAGGTTTCTTGCAAGTTCGGGGCTGCATTACTACAAATGGAGTTGGGGATTTGGTCAGAATTAATGGTCTCCTCAATGCTGAGAAGTACAGGCAGAGATGTATCAATGCAGTACCATCAAGAAGGCATCTGGTTGGCCCAAAATGTATTTTGCAGCATTACAATGACCCCAAACATACAGTTAAAGTAATTAAGAACTATCTTCAGGGTAAAGAAGAACAAGGAGTCCTGGAAGTGATGGTTATGGCCCTTACAGAGCCCTGATATCTACATAATTTAGCTTGTCTGGGATTATATGAAGTTTTCTGCAACTAAGGCTGCCTAAATACACAGAACTGTTCTCCAAGAAGTTTGGAATAATCCTAACTGCTAAGTTCTTTAAAAAAACTGTGTGAAAGCGTATGTAGAAGGATTAGTACTATTTTCAAGACAACCCAAATATTGAATTGATTTAGATTTTTCTTCCGTTCGCTCATTTTACATTTTGTTAAATGATAAATATAACCTATTATGTCTATCTTTGAAAACACTTTTACTTTATAGCAATTTTCACATTGCCTAAAACTTTTGCACAGTACTTTTGCTTGTTTATAAGACAAGGCTTTTTCAGAGGTCTTCTAATCAGACCTCAAATAGAGGTCTGACTACAAGACTCAGATCCAGATCCCCTCAGTGCTGCAGGGGAACCAGATCCTCCTCTCCAGCAGCCGGAGGAGGTCTGTGCGATGCATGCAGACAACCTCCACTGCTGTCGGGGCTTCTATGGCATCAAGAGGGAGCACTGGTGAGTCAGGGGAGGGTAAGAGTGGCATATTGGGGGTATATTGGGGGTATTAAAAAGAATATCAGGGAGGCGGAGTGGCAAATAGGGGGTTAAAGGAATATCAGGGAGGCAGAGTGGCATCCAGGGGGTATAAGGCAAATCTGGAGGGCAGAGTGGCAAATAGGGGATCAAGAGGCATATCTGGGAGGCAGAGTTGCATATAGGGAGGATAAGGCAAATCTGTGGGGCAGATGTGCATAACTGGGGGCAGGTTGGCAAATAAAAGGAAATAAAAACAAAAAAAACATTTTTCTCAATCATAGTTTTTTTTAAATATAAAAAATAATAGTAAACTAGTAAAACTTTTTTTCTTATAGGGTAGTCTTATATTCAGGCATTTTCAGGTGTCTTATAATCAGGGTCATTTTATAATCTAGCAAATATGGTATTAGGACCGCACACCCATTGCTAACAGGTGTAGCAAAGTGGTAGACCATGCATGCTCATAGAACAGGGCTGCCAAGTGCTAAAGTGCTAAAATGATCTGTCCTCTGTAGCATCACTCACTACAGAGTTCTAAATTGCATCTGGAAACAAATTCAGCACAAGCACTGTGTGTCAGGAGCTTCATGAAATGGGTTGCCATGGCTGAGCAGCTGCACACAAGCCAAAGATCACTATGCGCTATACCAAGTGTCATCTGAATGATCTAAATCACACCCCCACTGGACTCTGGAGCAGTGGAAATCTATTCTCTGGAGTGATCAATCAACGTTCACCATTTAGAAGTCTGATGGGAGAATCTAGGTTCGGTAGATGCCAGAAGAACACTACCTACTGGAATGCATAATGCCTACTGCAAACTTTGGTGGAGGAAGGATAATGGTCTTGGTCTGTTTTTCAGGGTTTGGGCCGGGCCCCTTGGTTCAATACATTTTAGACAATTGTATGCTTCCAACTTTTTGAGGACAGTTTGGATAAGGCCCCTTTGCATTGCCTTTGACCAGCTTCCAAGGGTACACTACCCAAACCTTTCCATTTTCTGGAGGAGTGGCTTCATGAAGTGGCTAGTCATGCATAGGGTGGTGGTAGCCATGTATGTGGCGCGCCTTGCACCAGACAGCCTTCAGTGGATGGAAGTGGGCATTTCCAAACACTGCTTCCCTGTCCGGAGAAAAAAGAAATGGACCTAGAGAACTGGGTAAGCAATTACCTGGGTATTCTGAGTCTTTTCGTTTCTTGCCTCAAATAATTTAACCAGATATTTGGCAGACCGCACAATGGCTGAGCACTACCTAGTTCCAAAAAACCCACCTTTACTAAACATGTCTGCATGGAAAAATAGAATACTTTATATTCTTGATAATTTGGTTGCTGTATGTGGAATTGCAAGCAAAACAAATAGAAAAGGAAAAAAGCTCCTAGTGGCCAAAACTAATCCTGGAATCAGACAGCCATACGTGGACATAACAGGACATGTAATGGGAAGTGGTGGGTATGGACAAATGCCATTTCCCTCCCTAGAGAAAGATAAAACTGAACGTAAAACCTGGGGAAGGAGCAAGTCAAATTCAGAGAGTTCTCAGCTCCGTTTATCATATTCCATACACTAAGCAGTATAAAGTATGGATAAGAAGAAGTGGTTGATTCATTCATCATTGAAAAGAATTATGAACATACATATGCATATACAGACCTACTGTAATGGTATGGTGAGGTAGGACCCCAGATGGCGGAGTTAGCCAGGCCAAACAGGAACCAGAAAGTCAGAGAACCAACCGGGTCAGACAGGTAATCAGGAAGCCAAATCAGAATCCAGAGACGAGGTCAACAAGCCGAATCAATACCAGACGAGTAGGAATCAGGAGCCGAATCAGGAGACAGGAACGAGGTCAACAAGCCAAGTCAATACCAGACGAGCAGGAATCAGGAGCCGAATCAGGAGCCGAATCAGGAGACAGGAACGAGGTCAACAAGCCAAGTCAATACCAGACGAGCAGGAATCAGGAGCCGAATCAGGAGCCGAATCAGGAGCCAGGAACGAGTCAAACCGGAGCAGTCAGTGTAAAAGATTCTAAAGGACCATATGAAATTATTAGTATAGGCAATAGTCAAAGATATGTAATTATTGGGCATAAATAAATGATAATTAAGATATATTAATATGTTTCAATGGTAGGCTTCAAGGTTTCCTTGACCTTAATTATGGAATGAAGGATTTGCTGAACATGCAGTCTATAGATAGGATGGTAACTTGTTAATGCATGGTAGTTGTAACTGTAAAAGGGCATTACAGTAGGCGTACAGTGGCCACCTAAAATAGAGTTTGGGCGTGTAAGACCTAAGTGAACATGTTTGAATACCTAATTGGGCGAAGACCAATAGACTGACATCATTTTCAAATTGTATATAAGCTTGGTGTTAGGGAGGCATGGGAGGGAGAGGTAAAGGAGAGATGTACTTGCCATCCACGGACACTTCACGTCCCAACACTCCCTCCCTCCATCCTCAGGAATGCGTAGGACAGATGCCATCAACTAAATTCCTCTCCAAGGTTTTGTAAGACTTGTTCCGTATTATTTTTGTTATCTTCTTTTTATATTCTTCTTTTATTTTTGTTCGTATTAAATGTTTTACCTTTGTTTGCATCTAAGTGACTCTGCCTATTTTTGACGCACATACATATTTATGTGTTGTTCCTGGAGTTCTCGAAGTTTGTATTTGGCCCATATTTTCTTACAGTCAGTCACAATCAAAGCGCAAGCAAAATAGCAAAATACACCAACCAAGGGTGACCCAGAAGAGGAAGTCCAGGTTTATATAGGGACAGGTGGAGGTGTGTCCTGCATTAAGGAGGTCACCCGAGGTTATAAGAACATGTTACGTATGTAACGTGTAATATTACTTTTTGACCACACGGTGGTCGGCCACGCGGAAAGACGCCGACCGGGTAGCGGGGGTACTTGCTGCCCGGGAAGCCGGCCGAGGAGGAAGCGTCGTGGGACTGGCCTCGGCGCGGGACCGGAGAGGCAGGTAAGTCCTTACACCTACATTTAATTGAAATTTTCATATGATCTGGGTGACTGATTAATCTGTTCGTTGGCTGTCCACCATTAATGTACAATTCTCTTTCCCCCATACAGAAGTTGAAAAGAGAGTACAATTTTATGCTTCCTTCAGACAGAATGATAACTAATAGCTGAAGAAGTATGTAAGACTAAACATCCCAAAAACAACTTTTTCCATCACAATGGCTCACCGTTATTTTTACCTGAAACTATTCATGAGAAGAGAAGATTACAAACTCTTTATGGGACTATACTAAAAGTAGATTAAACAAAAAATGTTTCAAAGTTCAGGTAATATCAATATCTTAAAAAAGACAGTCCTTGTGGCTTTATAACTTTCAAGTTGGGAAATTAATTGAAGTTAATAATAACAATACATACTTGAAGTGGTTAGAATATGATTAAAGAAGATACTTGTGAGTTTGAAACAGCCAACATCCTTTCTTAAATAAAGTTTTCATTATTGTAATTCCCTGGAGTCCTTCTTTGTTTTTATAATGAAGTCGAAATTGTTCAGTTTTTATTTCGGAAGGGGAAAGGAAAGAGCCTCGTTTAGAAAAGAGAATTATGGAAGGAGGAAGGATGAAGTTCTTTTTAAACTCTCCAAAGTAATACCAGAAAAGTCTATGGGACTCAATGGGAAACACTCAAACTTACTGAAAGATTTCGGCGTGGCCTGGCAGAACCCTTAACCAGTTGATATTGGCAGGAGTAGTTACAGAGGACTGGAAGTTGGCAGTTGTAGTACCACATTACAAAATAAAGGTAGCACGGAAAGCTTGGCTAAGGACACACCAGCAAGTGTTACATCAGGAGTTTTGAAATAAATGGAAACCATTCTAAAGGAAACGATTGTTAAACATCTGCATGTAAATGGAACAGAAACAGCATGAAGTTTACTATATAGTAAGGCATTATTTCTAGATTTCAGTAAGGCATTTGACACCGTCCCTCATAGAAGACTAAAACTGCAGTGTTTGGGTTTGAATGTTAAAACAGTTGAATGGATAATGCAGTTGAGTATATTCAGAGTACGATCTTCTTACTAGCGGAACATCTCAGGGATCAGTATTGGGACTCATGCCTTTTGATATTTTTATTACAGATATTGGACATGTGCAAATGGTACTAGGTTTTTTTTTGCTCATTTTTGACACGTTCGTTTTTGGACAATGAATAACTCATTCGATTTGGCCACAAATCATTCAGGGGGCATTTTTAATTTGGGAACGAAATTTGTTGCCTTGTGCCCTCACTCACTCTCTCACACCCTCATTCACTCTCTCATGCTCTCTAAAGGTTTCCCTGCATTCTCTGCCTACCACTTCAGCTTCATCTTCTCAGCGGAAGCTCCTCTAAAGTGCCACTTAAGTCAGTTTGTATGAAACTGAATGTATAATTCTAACAGATATTACAAAAGATCTTAATGGTAAGGTATGTCTTTTTGCAGATAATACAAAGATCTATAATAGGGAACACACTCCTGGTGAAACAAGCCAAGTGACAAGTGATTTAAGAAAGGCAGAAGAATGTTCGAGAGTCTGGCAGCTGCAGTTTAATGTTGATAAATGTTAAATAACACACTTGGGACATGATACAGTATTGGGGCAGTGATCTGTCAGAGACAACAGTAAAGAGTGACATGGGAACAGTTATTTCTGAGGACCTAAAGGTAAACAGGTAATGCAATAAGCATAGGATGAAATCAAGCAGGGTGCTGGGTTACATAGCTAGGGGAATTTGTTGTAGGAAGAGAGAAATAGTTATTTCACGTTACAGATCTCTGGCAAGACCCCACCTAGAGTATTGTGTACAGCTCTGGAGACACCATATCCAGAAGGATAATGACAGATTGGAGAGAGTTCAGTCTGTTTAGCATGGGGGGGGAGAGGAAAGAGAGGAGATGCGATAGAAACATTTAAATACATAAAAGGGATTTAACAAAGTACAAGAGGGGAGTTTATTTCCATGGAGAAAAGATGTTAAAACAAGGAATTATAATCTAAAAAAAGATCTGAGCTTTTGCATTATGAAAAATTGGAAGACTAGATGTGCTGAATTTGCCATCAAGATGTACAATAAAAAAGAACCACTAGTGCGGGAAACATTTCATTTTGCTTGGGAATGGTCTACAAAATGACTTTGTAATTAAAACCTCAGAAAATTTATTTTTTTTAAAAATGGCTTCTCTAATAGAAGCCCATTGTTTCACTCCTCATTGAAATTTTATGAAAACAAGGTTTATTTACTAAGATATACTTAATTTTGCTGTCTGGTCAACATATGATGGTCTGAGGACGCACGCTTATGATGTCAGTATGGATCACAGCCAATCAGCTGAGGCAAGCTGCTTAACAAAGTCATCTTCTTTCACTGCTCCTAGTTAAAATTCCCTCTACCGATCTAGCTAGCCCTAGTTAGCCTATAATGGGTCGCAAAAGGCAGGAGGCAAGCAGAACCAAGGTGGGGCGTGGGCATGACCCAGGTATTAGTTAGAGAGGACAGGAAACTATTTGTGATGATGGGATCTGACATTTCCTAGCCTAAAAATACATTTTATGCAGAATATATCAAACTAAAACCTGAAAAATGACAAGTTATAGCTAAATAAACGACATACAATACACATAACTGAGATGGTGACACTTCCCCTTTAAGCCATTATGGGGTAACAGGAGGTAAGGAATGCATGTTCATATAGAATCGCATTAAATCACATGAAACCACGTTTAATCACAAGAGACAAGAAAATTTTTTACTCAAGAGGTTAAGGTTTAAATTGCTTACACATCAGATCTCTGTATACTAATTATACTAATAAATCACGCATCTGATCTCTGTGTACTTAATTATACTAATAAATCACACATCAGATCTCCAGATACTAATTATACTAATAAATCACACATCAGATCTCTGCATGCTCATTATTCTAGCATATTGTTATGGAATGATCTGCTTTTCTTTATGATCCCCAGGTCTCACAAAGAAAACGAATCCACTTTGTGTAATATGTAATCAATTCTGTATCTATTAGAATTCATAGAGTCTTTTAAGCCTCATTTCATTAAAGCTGAACATGTTTCTGTTTTATCAAAGTCGAGTGTACTTAATTAACGATATCAGGCTCATTGTGGAACTGGTCAAGTCCTTTGGAAAGGTTTACAATAATACTACCGGTGTTTTCAGGAAGAACTCTGCTTATCAGACAATACACCAAAATAGGCAGCCCTTTCCATCCCAGTAGCCTGCTTGCTTCATGCGCGGTGCTGCATACATTATCCTTTGTTATGAAATATTAATAGAGCTTCGTTAAGCAAGTTAAATCCCACCTTGGATTTGGTTATAAAAGTCATAGCAGTTCCTGGGGAACCTAGCATGCACTTAATGCTAGATTCAATTAGAATAATGAATCTAATTAAAATTAAATTATCTGTTTTGTTTTATTAGTAGTTCTCCATTCCAACGGAAGATAAGACCAATAGATATGTTTACTTTCTTCTGTTAACGTTCAGATGAGTTTCTCATATTCCCCTTTAATTATATTATTTGTAGAAGAAGAAATCTACAGATATGGACTTTTAATATTTAAGTTTTCTTGGAACTGCTAACATTCCCCGTTGCCTTGGGAGTTCTCTGCGTACTTTCCTTGCCCATACAGCGTGAGATTACTTAATGCACTCAACAAACAAAGCAAATTGTTAATGTCCCCTGTTTCTCAACACCAAGGTCTTCTCTTCGTATATGACAAGTTTCTTTACTTTGATATCCACACGGACTTTGTCCTCAAACATTTTACTCTGTTCTGTAAAGAAATGCACACGGAAAGATATGGACTATGAAAAATTCCAATGTGAACACTGTGGTACATTATGTCAAAACTTATTATGCACTTTGTTCCTGAAAGAAGTGCTAAGCTGGCCCTGCATGAGGCATTGGTCAAAAAGTGAGGTCACTCTTAAGAAAAAAATACCCACTGAACTATGGGTTATGTGGGATCAGTTAGCCTTTCTTCCAGATGAAGTGTGCAAAGGTTGACCCTTAACGCATAAAGAAGTTTGTGAATTGAAACTGGAACTCTACAACTCTCTGTGGCCATAGAAATATACCTTACATGACCAACACCTATGTTCTGGCTGCCAAATACCCAGCCATGTTTAGCAAGAGCACCCAACATTGTGAAGTTACACTTCATTATTCACCGAACATCCTGACATCTTCTTAAAGATATAATAATAAATTGTATCAATAATTGTATAATTGTATTAATTAATTGTATAATATTTCCATCCTCACATACCAAATGTTTAGAGATTTTCCCATGATGTACGCTTAACATACACACTAACTAAGATGGTGGAAATCTGATGAAGACACCTCTGAGATCTTGAAAGCTTATATGACTCCACATCTTTTTCTGTGTGGGTCCAATTAAAGGTATCAACCTCTCTTAGACCAATATGACTTTTATTTTGCCTTCCTTAAATACACAAATTCCAGACCTGCTATACCTTTTATTATGCATTTGTCAGGTAAGTAAAAATCAGGTTTATTTTCAAAATTTACAATGAATAAATTGAAATAGCTCAACGAATGCTTCAAGTGGTTTCCCCAAATAACATAACAAATGCTTCAAGTGGTTTCTACAAATTCAACTGAAAATGCAACTTACAGTGACTTCTCCAGTCTCAAAATTATTCAATCCTTATTTTTATGATCTGCTGCAAACAAGATGCATAGCCAGACACCAGCTTCTTGCAGGGTGCAGTTATATTCTTGGGGTGTGTGCTGCAACCCTTCTTTAAATACCACCAGAGATTTTCTATGGGGTTCAAGTCAGGTGACTGTGATAGCCACTGTAGAATCTTCCAGGACTTCTTCTGCCACCAAGGCTTGGTGGATTTTGAGGTTCTTGTTGGAACGTCCAATGACGCCCAAGCCTCTGCTTCCTCACAGACATCATGACGTTTTCTCCTAGGATTTCCAGATACTTCATTGAATTCACACTGCATGTTTACAGTGCCAGAGGATGCAAAGCAGCATATAGTATATGCCTTACTGTGCTCACTGAAACCTCAGTGCCTGTTGCCACCAAGTCTTGCTGCAGGTTTTTCTCCAGTCACTCAAGGGTTTTTCTCAACCTGCCTTCTCAGAAATATGGTTGCAGCCCTTGATAGCTTCCATTTTCTTTCTCGTAGTGTTAATGTTCCTTGAACTTTGAACTTGCAAACTATGCTTCCAATTGTACCTCTAGGAACATCAAGTGCCCTTTTTGGTATCCTGTCTCTTGTTTGTGAAAGGTGATGATCTCTTCTCTACCTTTTTGGACCGTCCTTTTGACCTATTTCTAACATGCAATCCAACATGACACTCAACAAACCCCTAGGCAGTTCAGGTATTTCATGTATTCCAGCTCAGGTACACCTGATGCAACTAATGAAGCCCTTGATTAGTTGCATCAGGTATGCTTGAGACAAAATTTGTTTTGCTGTTGTGAGGGATTCCATTTAGGGGGTTAATTTTTGAGAAGTCATTAGTTGCATTCTCTGTTGAATTTGGGGAGACCACTTGGAACATTTGTTGTGTTGATCTATTTCAATTGCTTTTGTTTGATTTGTTCTTTGCAAACAGCTGAACGTCTGTACATTTTGACAATAAACCTGATTTGCAATAGGGGTTGAATATTTTGAATTGTAACTGTAGATGGTTATCTGTTTTTTCTTTGTCTTACTTGATTTAATTAAAACATAAAGCATCGCATTAGGAAACTGATATTCAGTGTGTTCAGCATATTATTTGCTAACTGGAAAGAAGACCTCATCTAAATGGATTACCATTTAAATCTATTTTGCACCAATAATATTATCCTTAAAGACACCACCCTAGGGTATGGTAAACAATGAACATGTATATGTGTAATAAAAGTGCATACAATCTTTAACTTATTGCCACAAAGGTTTGTATTCATTAAAATGTATTGGAAACTCATCGGATCTTGACACACAAAATGCATATATGGTCACAACTCACATCACAGGGCATTGTCTCCATTCTATCCAATAAGGATTTAGCTATATACCCTTTTACATTACATCGGGGGTCAATATTAGGCATTCACTCCTAAAGTGCCTCTATTTGTGCACCTGTTTTATTAATGTTTATCCATGCACAATAGAACCACAATTGGCGAACCAAAAAACATCTATTAATGTTAAATACTTAAATTGCATAATACCCATTAAATTGATCTAGATTAGTAGAATTAACATAATTCAGGGATAAAATGTTATCCATTTAGTGAGCGTAAACTATAGGAATACAAACTGTTTCCACAGCAAGGTTTAAAGGATCTAGGTCACAAATTTAATGGAAAGACCTAAATTTAAGGAGATACTACCATTGCCCTGGGCTATTCAAATGAGGAAAGCATGAGCTTATGGTGCTTATGCAGAAGGGATAAATGTTGAAAAATATTTTGATTATTCTTAGAACACTAGTTATTTTAACTTTTACTCTAAGAATGAACTGTATAGCAGACATCTGTTGTTTTAACGTAGAGTTTGGAACAACTGTTAAAATGCAATATTAAGGCAGTAGGCTGAACAATGGTTTAGTATGGGAAAGGAGTATAAAAATGGAAAAAGGAATGATCTAGGAGTTACAGAGATGGCAATGTTTAGAAATTCATGAAATATTCAAATGTGTACAGACCTGAACAAGGAAACAAAAAAGATGGCCAAATTAGGTAGGAAAATAAGATCAAAATCTATATTTCTGTAATTGGAAATGTATTTTTTTTGCTAATGAGGTATAGCAACATTTGTTTAGAAGATAACAATGGACAGGAAAGGACAGGTTTTATTCAAGAAAGCTATCACTGGGGCATAAGGTGGATGCACAAAGAAGCTATGGGGCAAATGGAGGAAGGAAGGCTAATCAGAAAGATGTGATTACTGGGGGGTTATTTACTACAGAGTCGGTTATTGGAGAAATGCATTTTATGCTTTGTATTTTGCACCCAGGCGATGATCCGTTTAGTTGGATAAAAACTTTGGCTTTTTATGTATTTTGGGTATGTAATGTGGTATTTGTAATAAAAACTCTTTGGTTTTCATTTTTTCCATGCATGAGAAGCTATAAGATAATTGTGTATCTCCACTTCAGCTCTACATTCAGGAAGCTAGCAACCTCTCTTGTAAGAGAAACTCATCTTGGTTGGCCCTTCAAAATGCATAAAGAACGCTGCAAAACAAAACATAGCACGGCTAGCCTATAATCCAGTACCAATAGCCCTTCCTTGAGCAAGAAACTTAAGCTTGGTTTACAGGCTTACTTGTAAGTACGACTGGTGTCTGCTAGATTAGATAGGTTTGGGTTATTCATTGAATCTGGTGCCATTGTGGAAGCAGGACATATGCCCTATAAAAATGCTTCTTGTTGAAACACTATATAGAATACTGTTTTTACCTTTTGTGCAAACATTCAAGCCCAGCTTTACTGAATTTTAGGTTATTCTCCATGTCTCAAATATGTCTGCTAAATTATCTACATAAGTCTGAAAAAATCTATCTTATATTCAGAATGAGTGACAATACTCATTCGTCTACCTTGCTCCAATTCCTTTATTTGCTGTAACAAGCTTTTGTGGTCTCTCTGAGGATCATTTATTGTTATTTTGCTTACCAGTATAGACCATCTATCTATCATCCTTTAATAAGAATTAAAAAAATATATTTTAACACAAGCAGCAAAAGGCACCTCCTCTACTTATGAAAACTGGGAATACTTTAATTGCTTTGACTCAAATTCCTATCTTTACTGATCTAGAGAAAACGATCCTCTGAGAAGGAAGAAGGTGAGAAGTCTAAAGTAAGGCTCCTCATTCAATTTAGATCACAAAGAATTCAATTAAGATATTTACTTGACTCAAAACATTTAAGAAAGAGGGGGAATTCAACTTCTCTAGGTTCTTGGCTCCCACAAAAAAGAAAGCAATATTTAAGGAATAAAGAGGTAATTGCAGATAATTAAAAGGGGAACGGAACCTGGAAATACTAGAATTCTAATTAAGTATTGCTTCAATCACAGGTTTATACAGATGACTGAGCAGCATTTTATCATATCTCAGAGCAGTTTTGAAAAATCATCTTTTATTAAGCCAAGCTGGTTAATTTATTGCACTCTTGGATCAATATGTGTTGTAGTTAAGTTACATTGGATAATGGTTGCCCTTATGTCAAATTATGTAGTGTGAGTGTCACATAGATGAGTGAAAGATTGATAACCTCTGGATATTATGGAGATTCTTTCTTTAATTTGCGGTGCCACCAGCTGCAGATTCAAAAACACCTTAAACTTCCAGTTTTTGCCTGGTAGTCCTAGTTGTGAGGCACTGTCCCAGGTAGTTGCATTACTATCCCACATTTGCGGGCAATTGAGCTGACCAACACAGAGAGACACCGAGTCCTGTGCTGCTGCATCTTGATTCAAGTGTCGCTCTTTGGGGATGGTGGGCCAATGGCCATGGTCTTCTCTGGCTCTTGCCACCCCCCCCCCAACATAGATTTTCCAATTTTTACACCTGAAATGTTTGAGGGTATCATACTGGAATTCAGGTATGGCTTCTTTAATTTAAGTGGCCACTTGGAGAACTACTCCTTATTTACAAAATATGTTTTGGGTGGTGGATGATAATCAGTCATCCTAGATTCTTTATATAAATGCTAACCCAATGTCTATTTCATGTCATTTTAGGAATAAATTAACTTAAGTAAATTGGGAAAATATGCTGCCAAGATAATTCCTGGTTGTTTGCATCATATGGTCACTGAATCTGGGTCAATGAATTAGAAAATTGGTTTTCTGATGAAGAGTCAATGTACGTAGTATTTTTCCACTGAAGGAATCTGCCGTTAACTTGCTTTTTAATCCATTTGGCCACTTGCCAGAACTTCTGCTCAGGCTGTTACCTCAAGAAGTGAGCTGTGGGTTTGAAACGGTGTAGTAGATAATTTTCAGGATGACATTTCTTAGCACACTTCTCTTTTGCACAAGCAATATCTAGGATTTAATCTTTCCAAATGAATTTTCTTCCATAAGAACATATCTGACAATACTTCATAGACCAATTTTAACAGACAGAATATATATAGGCCAAAAAGAATAGCTTCTAGAAACATAATTTAGTTATTCCACAACCAATGCTCAATCACGACAAGCAAAGGCAAGATATTGACAAAGGTCTATGAACTTTATTCTAAAAAAAAAATAAAATACTGATTATCTGTCTTCCTTTGAAACATAGTCTTATTAACATTTGAACAATGGAGTGGTCCAATCGCCATATCTTTGATGATATCCCAATCCCACTTTGTTTTGAGTATCCAAAAGGCATACCTCAACATTTCAAACGACCAAAGAGGGGAATTTTTTTCTCTAATATGTGTGGTTACAGGCATGCCCATGAGTAGGCCTTTACCAAGACTGGATATGGGCAGACGGGCTACTTTAGCAATGCCCAACTGCTAACAGACACGGGACTTAACTCAGAAAAGTACTCATCGTCCTATTGGCCAAGGCACAGGCGGCACAGGTTCAGTAGCGAGTAGTGGGTTAGTCCATTAAACATGCCAGGGGTCATCAGCCAGGAGACAAGTGGGGTGGTCTTTTAGACAAACTGGAGGTCTTTAGCTAGGAAACAAGCGAGGTAAAAGGGCAAAAGTACACATGGTGCAGCAGAGGCAATGGTGCATGCGTGGAGCTTATGCCACAGCTGGAAAGACAATCCAGCACTGACCTGAGAGTAAGCTGGGCTTATATAGGGCTGCATGTAGACAATTCTCCCCTTCACACCTAGTCAATTTTCCCAAGTTTGCATTAGACGTGGCCTCTCCAGCAAGCGGCGTCATGCTTCCTCAAGCATGCAGAAGCGCAGCGCCCACGATTCCAGCCTAGGGAGACAGCCTACCTTGCGACCCAGCCAACGATGCCAGGTAAGGGTGATAGCACACGAACAAAGAAAAGCACTCTAAACAGCTTCCAATCTTTAGGATACTTTATTTAGAGAAAGCAAAAAAAAAAAAAAAAAGCAACGTTTCGGCCAAACAGGGCCTTTGCCAAGCTAGACCGTTCATGAGACTGTATGAACCACTGATTGCTCTTAGTGTAAATGAGCATGGCATTTAGAAGGAGAATAATACACATTATTCTAGGTTTTAAGTGAATAGAACACTGTAACACTTCAGCAAACATTCTGAGCTCCTAGAAAAGAGGGGCATCAGGAGAGGGAAGAGGGAAGAGACAAAGGGATTTGCGTCAGAAAGCTTGACCATGCTTCGTGAATAGGCAAAATTATGAGGTATAAAAATAAGTGGGTTTTTTTTACTTACTTTTTATCTTTTGATAGCTATAGGCGGATCCAAATTATTCATCGTGCTTCTCAATATGAATACGTTTTCCCAAATTCACAGTACAAATATGAATTACAGAATAGTGAGGCACTCATGCAAAATTAAACTTTTCTGGACTGTGATTTTAGGGTAAAGTGCGATAAAATATATTACAATACAGCTGATTTTCCCATTCATATGCTTCAGTTGCACTTTTATTTCTTTGCATTCACTCAAGGTTAAGAGGTTCTGGGTTTTTTTTTTAAAATACGTTTATTGTAGTTTATTGGTCACTCTTTGGTTATTCAATTCCCTTTTTGTTTGTTTGTTTTTCTCAGTGACACCTACTTTCTTTTGACTACATAGGACATTCTTCCCATGCTTATTTAAACTCCTCTCCTTTTGCTTAAATTTGAAATGGGAGAAATGTTCCAGAGATAGAATAGGAGTCCCTTAAACAGCTAGCTGCAATAGTACTCCTAAGAACTTGCCGGGGTCTAAAACCCAAAGACTCTTTGCTAGTGGTTTTTTTTAGTCCACCAAGACCCTACAACGCAGGTGGTGGGGGCAAAGCTTTTTTGGACGTTGCAATTTAAGTGCAGAAAAGAGTACAGATATGCAGACTGGGGTATAGTTTTTTGTGTTATGCCACAGCCCGTTGCGCCAAGTCTCAATTCCTCTACTAGTAATACCTTTACTGTACCTTACAGCTCATTTACCCAACTGCTAGCTCCTGGAACCATAACGCCATACTACATACAGCATATATTAAAACTGAGTAAGTGAAAACGTACGGTAAGAAGCTGGGAAAGTTACGCTTACTGTTTTCTATGCATTGCCACATGTAGGCAGCAGTCTGATGCACAAAGTAAGTTTTCTCCTTTAGAGCTCAGGGAGTAGAAGAAAGTGGTAGACCCTTTTTTTCCCCCTGCATACCAACCTCATTAACAGATCTAGGGACCAGTACTGGAGGAGCACTGTCTTTTAACCCACCTGAACCATTTGTCTGTTCACTGTTTTTTTATGTCTTTCCGGTTATCTCCAATTTACAGTCTCGATTTTGGTTATAGATGTGGATAATCTGAATTATTTTCTGCAAGCATCTAGAATATTTTATATAACTTATGTTTATTTGTAATATCATTTGTAACCCAATAAAGAAAAAAAAATAGAAAAAGGATTAAGAGGAAAACATATAAGCAGAATAAAAAAATAAATAAATAAATAAATAAAACTAAGTAAGTCTTTACATGGCAAATGGAAATGTCATGCATGTACATTGTTGTAGCCCTCACATATTATTAAGAACGGAGGAAGGACAAAGTTTTCTGACTCCAAGACCCATAGTTAGGGCTCTGTAGAACAGCATTTTGTAATATTATATGAACTCTTGGTACAACAAATTCTGTAAATATGCTCCCTATTCACATTAGGGAGCAGATTTTGTGTGTAACAAACCACATGTTTGTATGTATACTTAAAACGCAACTATTTTTAATGTATGCAGATTGGATTCTAAAAAAAAATGTAAAAGTCATTACAATTAAGACAATACCTATGGTATGTGTTGTTTGATCGTTACAGTTCTTCATGTTTGGATCTGTTTTTTTATTCAACCATAACATTAAATGCAATATATTGCTCTAATAAGTTTTATTTATGGTTTCTATTAAACCACTGGTTAAAAGTACTTATTAAACTTTATAACTCCTTAATTGGTGCCAGACACCATGAACTTACACCAGACAGACACATATATTTAGAATTACTACTTCTGAGACAATGTTTTTGCATATCGTATGCTTTCCAGCAGACTGACAAATATCCATACTAACCATAATTCTTTATGTTTCTGTAAAACACAAAAGCATATTATTCATGTTTGACATCCTAACCATTGACTAATGTTTTTCCTTTCTGTATAATAAAAATGTTTTAAATAAAAAACAATAAAAACAATGTTAAATAAATGCGTGACATGAAAAGGTGCTGGCTGATCTTCAGTACTATATATGGTGTAAAAACAAAAAAGGACATTTTCTGACGTAGATATAGCCGAGAACCAATTATAATAGAGTAAAGGAGATCTACTTAATAATTCTTATACGGAACATGAAACAGTCATGTAAATATTAATAGTTTCACATGACCATACCTGAGACCTCTCCTGTGATGGGTACTTGGAGATCTTCTTCTCCCTTGATAGAATGAATGCCAGGGCTATGTTTGGAAGCGCCAAACAGTAAAGCTTCCAACAGTACCCCCCAGACAGACTTTCTTTGACTGTTGACAAAGAGACATATATTAATACCTAGGAACTTCGCATAACGTTTCAGAGTGTTCGTTCCTGTAGGATGTTGTATGAATTGAATATCATTAGTAATGTGGATCTGGATTATTAATAGTATGACAACAATAAATCAAGGGAGTCAGAAAATAAAAACAGCTCAGGTCATAAGAGGACCAGAAGTGGACAAATAACGTTTTGTAGAAATGAATTTTATTCATTGTCCCTGTCTGGTCTTAAGTTGGTTGCAAGCCAGTTTTCTTATGTGCTGTTCTGTGTCTGGGGATGTGACATCCAACATCACCAAGCAGTTAGTGTTAAAATGCCGAGGGGTCTGTGGAGGGCAGCCAACAGGCTTACAATTTTCATCGTTCTGCATGGACATCAAGGGTGCCCAGTGCATTTGTACTTTTGTTTATTTTGTACCCAACGGTCATGCATAACTCACCAGCTTATACTATAATTAAAGTGCAAAAGCACAAACAAATAGCAATAAAATCCTCAAAAACACCTATTTTCAAACATAAAAGCCAATTCGATATGAAAGAAAAAACTAAAAATAAACAATAAAAATATGTAATTTTAACAAATTTAACTAAAAATTTTAATTTAACTAGAGAATGGTAATACAAATGAATTTTCCAAGTGTGCTATACCAAATGTTATACATAGATATATCTGCACATTTCAGCAGCATTCAGCCAGGGGGGTAATCCTGATCAAGTGACCCAGCAGTATAGTTTATTATAATATAGTATAGTATCGAGTAGGCTTGGGCACCAGGGAGGTCTCCGTGTTCGTCTTCATGCTCGTCTTCGGCAAAAAAAAAAAATGTTTGTATTCCGCAAATATTCGCCCGTTCCTGCCTTCTCTTCGGCGAATATTCGTGGACATTCTTGTCCACGAATGTCGTTGTGTCTTCCTTTTTTCCGGTTTTGTGTAAGGGGTTAAGACGGGGTTAACGCGTACTGCAGCAGCTCTGGCGCCAGGAGTTTAAATGTCCGTATGAGCAACTCTATTGGTCGCCAGCAGGGGGGTCGTCTGCCATCAATCATTGATGACGACCAATAGAGTCGCTCGTACATACTTTTAAAATTCTAATGCAGCAACTTGTCCGGCAGAGACCAGTGGTGTCCCTGCTATGTCTTTTAAATGTCCGTACCAGCGACTTTGTTGCAGCAGGGTTGTTTTATTTATTTTTTTGTTAATAGCAACCTTAAGGCGTTAAGGGGCCATGCGAGTGAGCCTATCAACCTACGGTTTTCTGCTCCCCTTATCTAATGCAGCATCGCAGGGGCTAACGGGAGCGGAAATCTGTAGGTTCGTTGTCAGGGGTTACAAATTGGTTGATGCCAGAGGAGGTCCCTGTAGGTGACCAATAGGCTCACTCGCACTGCCCTGTAACCCCTGACGGCGAATTGAATACATTGAAATGTATTAAAGCAGAGTGTCTCAATGTTATAACATATCTACTTTAATACAATGCGAGGTAGCTGGGCATATAAAGCAGGTTGATGGCCATCCCCTAGCCCTCGTTTGATCACATCTCCTCATCGTTTCTAACCACATTCACAAAGGTGTCCTCTGCTTTACGCACCATGAGATGTTGGAAAGGAGGTATGTTCATGGATGGAATCACCCTGCTCAACTTCGTGGCTCTGTATGAGTTGGCAAAAGTCTGTAAGACACCCACAAAGGAAGGATTGCCTAGAACATTACCACTTAACAGGGCCTGCACATGCGTTCATTTTCATGGAGATAAGTAAGAGTTACTTTAGATTAATTAAATTAAAACATATCTGCATAATGAAATTCAAAGGCTATATATTCAATCAGTACAATGTGTTTTAGGGATTCAAAATATTTGATTACTATTCTTCGGGTATGTTTGTGAAATTCTGTATACTGTATAGACTCTGCTGTCAGAATGTTTGGTCTGCTCAGTTCCTCTCCCTCTAGCTGATCTCCTCTCCTTCACCCTGGTAGCTTCTTCTTCATAGACACAGGGTCTCCACGTAGTTTGCAGACATGAGGTAGTTTAATTTCAAACATGTATTGCAACTAGGGTTAGTTAATACTAACATTTGCCTTCCACCAGAAAACACCTCTCCTGAGCCAACACATTAAGGCAATGGAGATAAGGTAAGGAGGTATTGGGGTGGGAGAGGTGTTAAGGTTATTTTGCCCCTCTGGAAAAAATCCTGTGAAGGCCCATGTTTACAACACACAAACATATAACACATTGTTGTACCTAAAGAAATGCAAGAGGAATTAGAAAGCACAGTAGAACACAGTTTTTCTCTATCAGTAGGGGGTTATAAACTGCGGGAACATTTAAGTAGAATGCACATTATATATGTTATACACATAAACCCATAATTGAATTTGTTATTTAGTGCGCTGTTTATCTAGTGTGTGCATCATGCTGGTGTGAGATTTAGACTACAGTGAGCAGGGAGACTCTGGGCCATCCAGCTACGAGGCTTGTAAAAGTAAATTTTAGAACCTCACCTGCCTCTTACTCAGATGGACATAGAGGCAGAAAAAAAAGCTTTTATTTAATTCTGTACATCCTTTGCTGTCAGAGTGGTTTGATGTGTTCCTCTCCCTCTAGCTGGTCTCCTACCCTTCACTCTGGTAGCTGCTTCTTAATAAACAGAGGGTCGCAGACAGGGCAGAGACACAGTTTACCGGCTGCAGACACAAGATAGATTTATTTCAAACATGTATTGAGCTATGGTTAGTTAGTTCTCCAGCTCTTATGCCTCTCAGCCAGTCTAGTATGTTAACTATTACTGGAAAGTGCGTACAACTGGAGTGTCAAAGGTTACTTTTTTAGGCTGGCCCATGTGGTCAAATCCAACAGACAAGCTACTGTAGCTTAAAATTGCTGATTAAGTTAATGCTGGTTCTGGTAGAAAGGTATCAGGACACACAGTACATGGCAGTTTGTTGTGTATGGGGCTTCGTAGCTGCAGGCTAGTCATGGTGCCCATGCTGACCCCTGTCCACTGCAGAAAGCGCCTACAATAGGCACAAGGGCATAAGGACTGGACCACTGTGCAATGGAAGAAGGTGGCCAGGTCTGATGAATCACATTTTCTTTTACATCAGGTGGATGGCTGGGTGCGTGTGCATCACTTACCTGGAGAACACATAGCACCTGGATGCATCCATGGAGTCCCCACCTCGCAACTGCCCTAATAGATATCAAACAATTGCAAACACAACACAAGTTTATGCCAAAACAAACGTTAAATACATGTGGCACAATTATTGCCACCCTTTTAGTCAATACTTTACCTCTTTTTGCCAAGATAAATGCTCTTCTATAATGCCTGATGAGGTTGGAGAATACATGACAAGGCATCTGAGAGCATTCCTCCATTGAAAAATCTCTCCAGATCCTTCAAATTTCAAGGTCAACACTGGTGGACCCTCTTCAGTTCACCCCACAGGTTTCCTATGGCGTTCAAGTCAGGGCACTGAGATGGCCATGGTATGACTGATTTTATGGTCACTAAACCAGTTTTCTTTTGATGTATGTTTTGGATGATTGCCCTGCTGGAAGATCCAACCACAGACCATGTTAAGCTTTCTGGAAGAGGCAGTCAGGTGTTCATTTAATATCTATTGATATTCCATGCATTCCATGATGCCATGTACCCTAACAAAATGTTCAGGTCCTCTCACATAAAAACAGCCCCAAAACATTAAAGAACCACCAGCATATTTAATCGTGGGTATGAGGTACTTTTCTATATGTCTACCTCTTAGTGTGTATGCCAAACCCACCTCTGGTTTTTATTACCAAAATTACCAAATTTTGTTTTCATCTGACCATAGAAGTTGATGCAATTTGAAGTTCCAGTAGTGTCTGGAAAACTGAAGATGGTTGAGTTTGTTTTTGGATGAGAGTAGAGGCTTTTTTCTTAAAACCCTTCCATACAGCTTGTGGTGATGTATGTGATGTTGGATTGTAGTTTTGGAGGCTGACTCCAAGACGCAACTAACTCTCCAGCTGTGATCATTGGAGATTGTTTGGTCCTTTGTCAGGCCGATTCATAACATTTCCAGCTGATTGGAACTTTTAAATTTTTGCCCTGATGGTGGAAATGAGCATTTTCAATGTTTTTGCTATTTTCTTACAGCCACTTCCCATTTTGTGCAGCTCAACAACCTTTTACTACACATCACAGATATATTCATCGGTCTTACCCATTGTGATGAAGGGAACTAAACCTATGTGCTACCTAATATGTATACCCCTGTGAAACAGGAAGTCGTGGTTGAACAATTTCCTGTTCCTAATCACCCAGATGTATAAAAAAAATGTGAAACATAAATGTGGATATACTTCAAATATATTTTTCTCATGTGAATTCATAGAGGTGCCAATAGTTGTGCCACACTTATATACATATATAATTTTTTTTTTTCGATAAACCTGTGTTGTGTTTGCCAATGTTTGATATCCACGAGAGCAGAGTATTGTTGTGTATTTTTTTTTTAAGAAAAGATCAAAGGGTTAAACAATAAAGACAATTTTTCACAGCCATTTTAACAAGGGTACTAATATTAGTGGAGGGCACTGTATCCTGTGCCACACAAACCCAGGATTAAGTTATTTTCTTTTAAAAGGATTAATGAAGCCTACAGATGGCCATGCAATTCCTAACCACAACTCAACCTGTCCTTTGACTATAGGGTATTACTGAGAGGTGAATTGGTGGGAAATAGACTATTAATTTAAACGTATTATATTTTTCTTCCTTCTCTTGGTAACGATGAGAATAAAATTCAGTCATTATTTGAAGTCCTTTCACAAACTATTGGGGAGTAGGTGGGTATATGTGATAAATCACCTAATATCGGAAACTTTAAAAAGGCCATTTATTAGTGCCAGCCAAAACATGTTCAATTATGGGGAACATAACATGGAACCGCTGACATTAAATACAAAATGAGAGTTGTGATACAGCCACAATGACAGATGTTTGGGGCCTACAGAAAAAAAGCCTGTTTTCTAATTGAGGTCAATAATAAATTTATGTTAAGTCAATATTTAGGAAAAGTGGATTCAGCAGTTCTCAGTGTCAGATAATAAGAAAGATGTGGTTCTGCAATGTGGGCCACTGTCTGGTTATACATGTCTAAATTCTGCTTCAGTATAGAAACATAATATGCGTCCACAGGCCTTAAAGTGCCGGGGACGCTTAGTCATCACCAGTTCGGCCTGTATATGAACTCCCATTGACAACCTCTAGAATTCAGACTGGGACAAAATCATTTTAAAGAAAATATTGCATTGTAAGAATATTCAAGGAAAAATGATGTGAGATAAATTTACAACTTAATCTATTCTTATTGGTAATAAATTCCAAATAAATAGATTAAAATCAGCATATTTATAAATTTAGGGTAAAGACTAAAATGAAAAGGAAGAAGAGAGCTTTTTAATAATTTATGTAAAGGAATATTGGAATTTGGTATTACAATAAAAATAATAAGTTAAACAAAATCAGCTAAATAGAACAAATGAATATTGAAACTTAAAATTATTGATATCTTAGCCAGAGAACATTTGTTGCAAAGCATCCTGCAACCTGCATTAAAAAAACACATTTGTAGCATTTCCTTTAGATTTGTTTAGCTGCATCAGCTTTCAAACCATTTGCATTATTGTTACCCCATTTTTTAAATTGCATTGAATCGTAAAATGTTCCCATCTTATTTTCTCTCCAGTTTAAGCAATTTATTTTAACTTTCCAAAGTAACATAACAAAAGGCTGATTACTCATTCGATAATTGAGTTCTTAAATGTCAAAAACAATATGGCATAAATATTCAACAGATTCCGTTATAAAGTAGTGCAGAGCCTTAAATCACTTACAGCCATTGTTCTTCACGAGAATTTATGTTAATCTGACTTTCTAAATGTGACGGATAAGGTGCGCTTAAAAATATATTGTTTGTAGCTCAATAGTGTAACAATTTGGTGTTAAATATGCATATGATGTGTGTTTTCTCCAGAAATAGAATGTCAAGACACATAAAGCAATAATGCATCCAAATGAAGCGTCATTTAAAATTGTTTTTCATAAAGTCAATGTGAAATCACTCGGCTTGGGTTTAATTAGATTCATTAGAGGGACAGTAATAGCAGTTGCAACCTCAGCTATGATTATTGGGTAAACTATATTGAGAAACTGCAGCTTAGCATTCTAGAAAAGAGCAACTGTCGTGCATTATGCTGGATTCTGATGAAAAACCTAAGAAAGAACTAAGTTTTAAAAAAACATGTCATTTCAATGACAAAAAATATTTTATTTAAATTAATTTTATTAGATAGCGGGGGAGGACTCACAAGTCACAGGTGAATTTTATAATTTGGAGTGTAGGCACCTCACATGTTAATGAATTTATAAGTTGCTTGTGATTTTACAGTTCATATACACTTGATTCTCCTGCACTTGGGTGTATGCGGTTTGCATTCAGTACATTTGCAAGTTTAACTTTTGTGCAACAGGTGTGCATTGGCTGTTTAGTGATTAAACTCAAGTGAAATAGTTTGCATTTTGTAAAAAGTTAACTAATTAAATCTGTTTTCAAGAATAACTAGTTCAGCTATTGACTAAATAAATTATGTTGAACGGCAATGGTATGAACAGAAAGCTAGCAACAGGTCATTAGGCTGGAATTTGGTATTAATTTGTGATTCTGCATATTTTTTTTATTTCTGACACCTTTTTCACAGTAAGGTGTTGTGGTGTCACTGATATGCCAATATGGTGCATACATTTGCCATTTATTTCATAAACACACAACATTTCATGTGTTGCTGACCTAAGTGATGCATTACATTCAACATACTTCAGCTCTTTGGTCAGCAATATCTGAAATATATGTATGACCTAAAAACATGGTGGACACCATGCACTGGACCTTCATAACACTGCTGTGCTCACATATGTATCACTTGGTATGAGTTTCACACAGGTAACGTGCAGAGATGAGGCCATGTGTCCTCCCACTGTTGCCCTTGTGAGTTGTCACCTTAAAGAAACCAAGTCACGGATCCTGCTGAAAAAATCTGCATTAGTAGGTGTAATTTTAATAATAATTTATGTTTTGTTTGCCCTTTCCCTGAAAAACAGGCTAACATGTCACAGAAAGGCCACAGGACATACAGTCGTGTGAAAAAGAAAATACGCTTTCTTTTTTCAGCCATTCGGTGGTAGATTTGCTGGTGTGCTTAGGATCATTGTCCTGTTGAAGACCCAGTTTCGGCCAAACTTTAGCTGTCAGACAGATGGCCTCGCATTTGACTCTGGAATACTTTGGTATACAGAGGAGTTCATGCTCGACTCAATGACTGCAAGGTTCTCAGAACCTGTGGCTGCAATACAAGCCCAAATCATCACCCCTCCACCGCCGTGCTTGACAGTTGCTATAAGGCGTTTGTGTTGAAATGCTGTGTTTGGTTTTCACCAAACATAACGCTGTGCATTTTGGACAAATGTCTCCACTTTGGTCTTGTCTGTCCAAAGGACATTGTTCCAGAAGTTTTGTGGTTTGTTTAGATGCAACTTTGCAAACCTAAGCCGTGCTGCCATGAGAGAAGAGGCTTTCTTCTGGCAACCCTTCCAAACCATACTTGTTCAGTCTTTTTCTAATTGTACTGTCATGAACGTTAACCTTTAACATGCTAACTAAGTGTCACGAACCGAGGACACAGATAGATAAGGAGCCCAGGTGCAGGGGATACGAGGGGCTCTGTCTGTACCCCACAATGCATGATGGCTTGGGGTCGGTACAGACAGGCGTCGGAAATAAACCACAGACAGGAGATGCGGATTAAGAGTTGTAGATGAACAACAATATATATGCAAGGAAAGTCTCTTGGCTGAAAGCTCGCTGTATGGGGCACACTCGGCAGGAAACCCTTGGGATGGGGCACACACGGCAGGAAGCCCTCTTGCAGGGCACACGGCACGGCTAGAAGCCCTCTTGCAGGGCACACGGCACGGCTAGAAGCCCTCTTGCAGGGCACCCGGCACGGCTAGAAGCCCTCTTGCGTTGGCCAACGGCTCAGCTAGAAAGTTCTCCTCTTGCAGGGCACACGGCACGCTTAAGAAGCCTCTTCGCGGGGCACAGCCGGCAACGGCTAGAAGCCCTCTTTTCGGGGCACAACCGGCACGGCTAGAACGCCCCTCTTCCGGGGCACACGGGCACGGCTAGAAGCCCTCTTCCGGGGCACACGGCACGGCTAGAAGCCCTCTTCCGGGGCACACGGCAGGAAGCCCACTTGCGGGGCACACGGCAGGAAGCCCACTTGAGGGGCACTCGACTGGGGAGTCCACTTAGTGGGGCGCTGGCCGCAACTCAGGAACACGGCAGGTTGCCCACTTGCAGGGCACACGGCAGGTACTGGAGCAAGGCAGGTACTGGAGCAAGGCAGGTACTGGAATAACTCAGGAACCAAACAGGTAGTCCTCTAACTTCAATGTCAAGGCCCAGACTGCAGGGCTGGGCAGGTTTATAAAGGCTGACTTGATCAGGTAAGCAACTGCAGCTGGACCTGATAGTTGGTCTGAGTGGTTCTGAATGGCAAGGGCGGCCACTAGTGGCTGGAAACATGAAATGAATGGCATAAAGTTTAACCAAGTCCATACAGCGAAGGGTGAACGTTACACTGAGGCCTCTAGAGTCTGAAATGAAACTCTTGGGTTTTTTGCAAATTTTATGAGCATTGCACGGTCTGACCTTGGGGTGAATTTGCTGGTACATGTAATGTAATATGTCATGTGTTGTTGTTCATCTGAGGTTGTATTTACTTAGTTTTTAGACCTTCTAAGGAACAGATGAATGTTACTATGTCCTGCTATGTAAAATCATAACACGACTGGACATACTGGCCTCTCTCTCTCTCGTAAAAAAACACTCTGCAGTGCATAAAGAGGGTATGGTGACTTCAGTTTTCTCCAGACACTAGACACTCATGCCATAATAAAAAGAGATTCCTTTTTATTGCTGCTGTTGGCTGCTCATCCATAATAGGCAGATTGCTGGGATATAACATCATATCATGGTGCTCAGCAATAAGTACAACGGATGCAAGGGGGACTCTGGAGGAGCTGCCTGGGCCCAACCTAGGGCATATCTGAAGATAAATACATTGCTGAAGACAGACAAGAACATTTCAAATCATGTAGTCTCCCCAATTTTACCTACTGTAATAGGTACAGCAAGCCATTCTCTCAATTATCCACAATCACTCACTGAAATAAGCCGCATGATAGACAGCACAGAGATTTGTTTGCTTTTCAGCAGATTTCTTATTCTGGTTACCTTTTGACATTTCATTTTAAAACATTTATTAGCCTAAACCCTCCAAATTAATAGAACCCATGGGAAAGCTGGTTCTCTGCCCCATTTTTTAGCTGTCCCCAGGACCATCTTTAAAGCAGAGCAAAAAGGGCAGCTGCCCCAGGGCAGGATTACCTTGGGGACCCAAAACAGTCGTCCCTTGTGTCCACAGTTGTCTTGCAGATGCACAATATTAGCATGCTATGTTAAGAGAGAAGGATCACTCTCGGTCACAGTATTAGGGCTAAGGCAGCAGATACAACTAGGCATGGGGGCCCACTAGGGGATGTTTGCCCAGGGTCCTATTATCAGTAAAGATAGCCCTTCCTTTTGAAATGTAAGCCATCTTTAAAACTTATAACAACTATACTATGTGAGAATACTTGGAGTTACATTTGATAAATCTATGCAGACAATTGAGATCTTGCAAAAGATAAGTACCTTTGTGTCAACCAATCTGTAAGACGGTTTCTTAATGATCAGTAAACACTTAGAAAATAGAATACAGTTGTACCCAGACAGAATAGAGTTTTCAGCTCCCTTGCACACATTTAGCACAGCACATCAATAAACTTAACAGCGGAAAGAAGCTTGAGGATTACCCTTTGCAAGGCAATCAGCTAAACCACATATTTATAAATTAGCTGGGTGATAAGCTGAGGGAAAAAAACGTTTGCTTGGAGAGGACAGGTGGATGAGATGAGGAGAGAAAACATGGTTGTCTTTCTCAAAATTAAAAGCTAGATGGGATTGTCATTATTTTGAAAGCAACTAAGATAAAAAGAGAACCCCTGTTAACCAGATATTTCACTCAAGATCCAAAACAAGCTATTAAAAAGAACAAAAGATCTGCATTAAAATGAGGTACTGAACCAAGTTCATACACCCCATACTTAAATCTCCATTCAATAACTTCCAAAATAAAGGTCAGGAAGACTGGGAATGCCAAAGACTGGTTAGAACTAAAATTTCATAAAATAAGCAAATAAACAATGGTTCATTAGAATGATTCCCCTGATGTGATTATTCGGCAGAGAACTTTCAAGCTTCCTTTTGGAGTATAAGGCGTTCCATAGATTGACTAAAGATTTAATTAAAGGTGCCTTGGCTTTCACTGTAAAAAAAATTAAGTGAATGTACCACCTACAATGATCTTATTCAATGTATTAAGCCTACAGTTTGCTTTTTTAATTCTCAGCCTGGTTGATTTTAGGAACAATTTTTACATCAGGACAGTTGTGACATGTATTACAGAAAAATGCTAATAACATCCATGTCTTGAACTGTCCTTTGTCATTTTTATTAAACCCCACCAACTCCACCATCACCATGGGTGCTATAAAGACTTCCTCTAATGGGTGTGACGAACTCCCTAGAGCAATCCATTATGAAAATGGAAACTTTCAGGCTTTGGTCTTAGGGTTTTAGAGAGTATCAGGCATTATGCGGGAACTTATTATTATCATTAAAAACTAATTAAGAACTTCTGGCAGAGTCATTTGCAATGGATGGTCCTTTATAATGCGCATCAAACTTAGCGAGTTGAAACCACAACTATCCTGCCAGCTCCAAGTTAGTGAGTCAACTCTAATTTAAATGATCTCTGAGCATCACTTCACTCCGGTATATCACAGATTAAATCTTGAGTAGTTGATTTGGTTTATTACAGAACATATTTCCGCATATTTAAAAGATTATATTGATTATATCAAACAGTGATGAAACAATATTTAACTAGTGCAAGAAAATGTGGTTTCTACATATTGTTCTAATTAAAAAGTTGCTCCTGGATAGTTTTGATTGAAAAGTTTCTGTATTTTTCTCATGGGATTATCATCATTTCCATCCACCGTAGCACCTGACTCATTAATCATATCTTTAAAAAGGTACTGAGTAACTAAATATTAATATCTACTTACTTAAGAAAAAATAAATCAGGGTATCTAACTTTTAATGATTCAGCACAAATGAAGAATCTAAATTTGAAAAGACTGATACTACAAAGAGCCTCTTCATAAATTGCAGTCCTAATGATTTTATTCACTTTATTGACTAAAATACTAATATTGCTCACTTAAGAGCGAGGAAGGAAGCAATTTAAAGAAAACAGCAAAAGGGCAACTTTATGTTTTAAAAGGATACATGATTTGGTGATTTACAAAAAAATATGTAGTGGTATAATTTTTCACACAAATAATTTTATTTAATTATGCTCATTTTATGTGTATGGGTTGGCTGCATCTGTAAAGCCCAGTTAAAACAGTGATGTACAGATGAATATATAGTTGAATTAAAGGAATCTCTTTGCCAAGTTTCTCTCTCTGTGTAAGAGCTGTAAGAAGTCTTACTCACATTTACACCAGGAGAAACCCAAATACAGGAATGAACACACTTGCTGACATGGAACACACTCCGAAAGACCTGAAGGTAGATAACAGGGCACGCTTGTGGGTAACATCAGAAGCGACTCAGAAGTGTGCCGGAACGCTCCATCACTGGTGCCCCTGGAGAGGCCTGAGAGCCAGCCTCCCCCTACTGACTATGGGCCCTGGCTTTGTGAAGACTTCTGTGTGTAGGTACAGGGAGGCAGTTTCTGATTTCCCCCCTGGTATAGGTTTAACCATATTTTCTTAATATTAGAGACTCTGAGGACTGTGGAGCTGATATTGATTTGGGATCGGACCTGTGCTTTGCCAACACAGACAATGTTTTGCTTTTCCTGTGCCCCCCCCCCCCAGTTCCACCACTACAGACATTTATCCTGGCCAAACCCTGGAAATGATTTGTGTCTATTGTCTCTGGGAGGCATGATTAAGGGGACTGTTGTGTACACATTGTATCCCAATGTCTTGATCTATGTTAATGTGTGCTTTGCTGGCTATATCCAGCCATCTGTGTGCAAAATAAATTAGTCTTCATTTTGGTTTTACCCTACACTGAGTCTCGGCTAATGACTGGGAAACCGGGGAAAGAGTGTGTTGTACCAGGCTAAGGGAGCACAAATCAGCGGAGGTAGTCGGTCGGACTATCCAGCTCTGTGACATTAGACGTATGTTGAGAAGCAGGACCATCCACAAGTGAACCACAGTACAATTGAGCATTAGGGTGTTGCAGCTTTAAATAGTCATAACGATACTACCAAGTCGAGGAGGCGGTCCGCCATATAAATATTCATGAGGTGGCTGCAGAGAGCGGCCTCTGCAGTGGCAGGCAGAAGAGGAGGATGCTGGCAGGGAGCCCAGACTTCCCAAGGTCAGTGCCTTGCACTCTACTACAGGGGTCGGTAGCTGTGTTGGTTTAAATCATCCATTTTGCAGGGGATGGGATTACCAAAAAGGTAATGGCACAATTTTTGGGTGAGGATAAGGTGGCTCATGGGAAAATTGCCTCCCCTTTTCTATGAAGGTTTAGGTCTATAGGAGAAGCATCCACTCCCATTGCGCCTCTACCATTCACACTGGTTAAGGCCAAATAAGAATCCGATATAATCAACAGAGTTTGAATAATAACCGGTTGGTGACGTGTAGCTTACTTTGAGATTATGTTATTTATGTGCCTGCTTATCACATCTCTGAGGCAAGCAACAGAGCAACCATTACTAACCAAAACATGCCAACATCATGTTTGACAAGAGGTGGGGGAGAGCACAGAGGCAAACTGGGCCGAACTGGCCCACCGGGAAAGTGAAATATTTGCCGGTGGGCCTGCACACCGAGATGCCATTGCGGCCGAGAGTTTAAAACCCAACGTACGACTGCCTCTGCCGGCCACTTAAGGATATTTAAGCGGCCGGCATGCATGTACCATGCCGCCCAGTGCCTTAGTAAGGCTCTTCATTCCACCTCTTTCAAGAGGTGACGTGATGCTCAAGGGAGTGGGCTCACACGAAAGAGTTCCTTGTGATGGGGAGAAGTCATGTCAGAGGAGAACAGTCTGAGCAGCATTCTGCAAGGAAATGAAGTCGGCAAAAAGTAAATAGTTAAATAAATAAAATAAATAGTTGGGGTGATTGATCCATCATCCCATGACTAGGGTGTCCGCATTTTATTTTTGCCATTCAGGGACAAACTATGAAGCACATGAGATTACACAAACAAGTGTATATTTTTTATATATATATATATATATATATATCACACACTGATTCACATATACACACTATCACATATACATAAATACATTTTATATATATCTCACATACACACTGATTCACATGTACTATTATATATATATTATATGTTGATTTCAGATTTAATAATATACATACAATCATTACAGACATGAGCAGATTCAGAGTATTAACCCCTCTATTACCAGACATTACACACACAGTCACGCAAACAGACAAACAAGGTCATACAAACGTCCTTGGGCCCCACTCCACGCTCCCTAGAACGCAATCACTTCGTCCACTCCCACACCAAAAAGAATATTTGCCACCCTGCAGATCAGGGGAAGACTGTGAGAGTCAGTGCAGTCTTCCCTCCTTCTGACCCTACCATGACTTTGAGAGGTCTTCTCCCCCGTAATCACCCCCAGAGTCCCTTTGTCCCCTTATTTACTAAGCCATACCTCTCTTTTACTTACTCCCTGTAGTTCAGATATAGATCAAATAAACACATGAAACAGCACATGCCATGTATAGATCAACTGAATAAGACATACAAACCCTATATTTGCAGGTATACATAAATAATCTATGGAAACATGGCATAGCAGGTATAGATTAACAGAACACACAAACCCAGCTTTGCATATATAGATCAACTGAAATTCACATGTGAACTCAGCACTGAAGGTATAGATCAAATCATCTGAATAAGACATACAAATCCTGTATTTGCAGGTATACAATAATAAAGTGTGGAAACATAGAATTGCAGGTGTAGATCAACTGAAAATCAAATGTAAACTTAGCATTGAGTGTATAGAGGCTATGCATTAATGCTATCACTCATTCACATCAGGAATGTCTCACAAAAAAAGTAATGTTGGGAGGCATGCGTTTAATATTAGTATTTTCTATTCCTTTTATTTAATACTTGCCGAAAAACTGAGCATCTGAAAGGGCTTTGAGATTTATATCCATTTTGTTAAAATGAGTTACAATAATAATTATAAACTATATTTTAATATTTTGATTTTGTAGTCGAGAGCAGGTATGGGTCTTTAGGGAGGAATGGCATTTTGATAGCATATACTTTACTATTAGACTCTAAATTATAAAAAAGGATCTTTTGCTTTTTTAAGATAAGCTGTGCTTCATAATATATCAAAGGACATGGAAGTAAGGAAGTCTAAATATTTTATAGAAAACATCCACTTACACATCTATGCTCATACAAAAAAAAAGCGCAAAAAGGCAAAGTGCCGCCCCTTCAAAAGTGCCGCCTGGGGCAATTGCCCCACTCGGCTCCATTGTAGGGCCGGCCCTGGGTGGATAATTGAGTGGCCATACATCCTGGCCAACCCACTGGTAGCCACCCCTCCCAACACAGGTGTCCCGATTTGGGTACCTGGAACGTTGATGGTATGCATCTGCTAAACTACAGTAGCAAGTAAGGTTTATACATTAAATATCACATAGATTAATTTAAGAAAGTGAAAAATATAACCATAAATCTCTCCAATATATGGCTGTTATGCTTCATAGACAGAGACTTGCCAAGTAGTGGACTGAAAACTGTAATTTAATTTAAATTTTATATGATTTCAAATTCGAACATTATGACCCTGCACCTGCAAGTGCCAACATTATAATGTAACTGACTTTTCCCAGTCTTGTTAGCTTTGAATAGGCACAATTATTTTTTTCCCAATATGTAAGTAAATGTGTTAACATCAAATAACAGAGCTGCCTGAATATCACTCATTTTGCAATGTGTGCTTCATAGGCTGCAAAATTCTAATGGGATCACATTTCTGCTGGGAAAAGAAACTACAATGTAAACAATGGATTCTTAGAAATTCTGTAGCGAAATAATACATGAAGAAGCAAAGTGCCTGAAAATTATGAAGCGCCACAAACTTCACAGAATAACAGAATATCACAGATTTTAAATAGTGTCTGTATGTATCATATAGTTATATTTCAATGTTACTATATTGCACAATAATTATTTTAATACATAAAGCTTAGTAATTATGTTGTTAGTATAGACCATGTATGCATACATCTGAGTCCTTTTTTACGATTTTTACAGAAGTCCCAGGATCTCATGGTGAACACGGTCAATGTTCAGGTCATGCAGTCTTAAAATGAACTTTTGGTATTATACAGTTTGATGTTACTTAGGTTAAAAAGATAGTTGGGGAAGCCAGGGATTGTGCTCAGTGGGGATCAACCAGGTCATAAAGAGCCCTGCAAGAAAGGTTGACAAGTAAATAACACCATGTGGAAACGTGTGGTACAGACAATAATAATTCTCCTCAAGAAAATATCTAAGCTGGACACTAGACGGAACGGTATTACACTATTCCCAATTTTTCAGTTTGTTGGCTGACTGCCACTTATTTCTACGTACTAAATAAATGTAGAAGCTTACACTAACCTGTTTGTAGATCGGTTGACTACTTCATTTTCCAAGCATCTATATACCTTATGAAGGCTTAACACCAGTAAAATTTCCCTACAAGACAAGCTAAAAGGTGTCTGGAGAATATGTTGACGTAACTGTATCTATATATTAGAACACTGTTAGTCCAGATAATTTACTGCAGAGAAAATTCTCCAATACCTCTGTGTTTATTTTAGACATTTTTTGCAATAAAAGCTGATATAGTGAATAAAAGGGAAGAGGCAAGGAGGTCTCTTCACTAAAGTGAGAGTTGGTGGCAAAGTTTACAGGATAATTGTGGCTTTTAACTCTATTACTTCTCTATACATGATGAAGTTCCAAACAGAGGGAGCCTTGATTCAGGAATAGCTTGGCTGGCCTTGTATACAGTTTAGTTAGATCAGTTAAATTTCTTCAGAGTCTCCTCTACCATTGAACTATGGATAATGCAAGGCCACCCCAGCCCTTAATGCTGGAGAACCCTGACAGTGTTGGCCCCTCATAATGAATAGGGAAGTAAAGGTGTTGATACCACACCTCTCCTGCAAACCCCAAGGAGTTGAAATGTTCAATCGCCCCACAAAAGCCATGCTCCTATAGGTGATTTCCCTCTTTTCCCTTTATATTACCTCTTTCTGCTGTCTCCACCCTAAAACACCATATTTCCTAAGTAGTTTCCCTACTCTATGACAGACAGCGCCTACATCTTCAGACACCCTCAAACCTATTTTTCCCATAAAAGTCAGCCAGTTACTCCCTTTATCCCCATATTACATAGTTACATAGTTAGATAGGCTGAAAAAAGACATGTGTCCATCAAGTTCAGCCTTTTCCATATCTGTTTATTTCTTGCTGTTGATCCAAAAAAAGCTGTTGATATTATTTTTCTCTTTTCTGTTTAGAAAGGTCCAAAGTCAGCCTTAACAGCCTCAACAGCCCTTTCAATCCTAATGGCAGACCTCCACTTCCATATGATATTTTCTATGTTTCCAAAAATAGCGCCTTATCTCATTTCCCATGGCAGATAGTACCCAGTCCACATTACTTTCCTTCCTATTGTCATGAAGCCGCTACTCACCCGCTCCATCGCGTCTCCTCTCTTCCGTGTCAGCCAGCAGGGTTCCCTTGACGACGCGTCCACCCTGTTGGGGCGGAGGCCAGTAAGGAGAGGAACGTGATCCAGCGTGGCCATGGCAACACGTCTCTTGCAGTGACGTCACAGTGACGCCACATTCAAAGCGTTTTTAATCCCTGACCTCTCTTGACCCTTTGCTCAGGTATCAGACGGGTTTTCCCTATACCAAAGCTAAGTTTGTTTGAAGTTTTTGACTACCCGTTTACCAGACCCTCTTCTGTGATTTTGACCAGTGATTACGTGTTAGTAGTTTCCTGCCAAAAGGGACTACCCTGTTCCCCAGCTTGCGGTATGCTGTGACAACTATTGGCCCCAAGTTCCCATTATAGATAATATGCATTCCTTATGATAGAGCCACAACCTTCTGTAAGATAGCTCATTCATTCCCTATGAAGTGTCCCTATTGCAGAATGACAGCCCACTATTTCCTAAGACAGACCTTTCAGGTGAAAGACAGTTACTACCAAGACTTTCCTCATTGCAAATACATTGTGTTCTACCTTCTTATTACAGATTGTGCCATATTCCCAATGTTAGGTGTGAAACCTCATATAAAAGATTTTATTCTATATGAACTCGACATTTCATCATCACATTTTTTATAGAATGCCGGCAGATTCCATAGCACTAATACAATAGGTAAGAGTAAATATTAACATACACGTACAAAAGAGAAGAGAGTTTGCAGTTTATTAAATAGGCAGAGAGAGTTTCCTAATACCTAATAAAGACCTCATCTCCAATACAACTTAATACCTTTTCTTTTAGGGTGGGGAGTTGGTAGAGTATTAGAAACAACTACATACCGGGAAACTGAATGATCTGGATGCTTGAAACCCAGTGCTTGAAAGTAAAGGAGATACTTTCCCTTTAAGACTAACACAATGTCATAATTAATATGTTGTGATACATGCTTTGGAAAATGGCAACATTATTATTCGATGGAGAGTCTTATGTCACAATGTATTGTGTCCTCTGACTATCTTAAAAGGTGAAGTGTGAACATCTGCATAATATTGATTAGACTGAAGAGCTGGGTTGAGTTAATAAACAGAAATGAGTGTTACATGATTAGGTCTTTCGGAATCAATAGGGGAAGTCTGCATTTTCAAAGCATCTGTGCAATAAATTGCTCTCACTTCTCAGAGGAAGATTTGTCCTTGAGCGCTTCAACTGTAAAGTTATTGTCTTGTCCATTGAGATTTCTTAATAATCATTCTTGAGCTTCAGAGCACTACCTTATTTTTATCTGTCACTAACGCAATCCATTAAAAAACGAATTTCAAAATCTTAGATCACCATGCTTCTGCTACCAGAGCTCATAGACACATCCGAATTGGAAGGTGGAAGGGTTTCTTCCAGAACAGCTGGGCCCTTGCTCACAAGTGCCTTCTAATTAAACAAATACTAAATTAATAAAATTGCATCGCTTATGGCGGTTGGTTGTTGTAACCTTCTAATGTGCAAATAATATTAGAAGCAAATTCTGATTTTCTTCTCTGAACATGCCTTATCTTGATAGCCTTCTAACTAGGCAAGGAGTAATGAGTGATCATTCTCATTCTCGGAAAGCCATGTCCACTGCACCATTAAATTGTATCTAAATCATATCATCATATTTGCTTCAATGCTTCAGCTGAAATCTAAGGCACACAGAGGTGATATGAGGATACAACAGGTAAAGAAAAAGGCAGTCAGAAGGAAATGAATGTAATAGCTAGTTACACACAGAACATATTTAATGTGGTAATGGGTAGTAACAAAAACATTATATTACATATGTATGATAAGTGCATATAGACATAATTGTGTGTGTGTACAGTGGTGTGTTTACAGAGGTAGTTGCGCTAGGTTTGACCCAGGGTATTGCCCCATCCTACCCCATGACATAACTCTAGCAGGGGCTTTTCTCCCTGAACACCCTCTGCTCTAAATGCTGACAATATGTCTTAAGGCTCTTCCTCAGGAGGACATTTGCATATATATTATTACGAGTTTTAGGGTTATGGAACACTGATAGACTCATGTTAACCAAATTTTGTGACCACCCAAAAAAGAGGGACATCAAACATTAAACAGCATACGTGGAAGGTAGGGTCGATTAATATTGGACTTAGAAACGATCAGAAAAATTGTATTACTATTGGGGAAAAACATATTTCATGTGAAATTTAATTTATTTTTTTGCCTGGATTTCTCCAGCTTACTCAATAACCAGTACTGATCGGCTGTGAATTCCTCTGGATAATGTAATGCAATATCCTGCCACCAAACCTTCATACCTCAACAGAAGGGAATCGTAGTATAATTACTTGACAATACTAAAGTTCATCACATTAAAGCCTCATGTCATTTTATATTATTACTCATTTAAAACATTCTTATGTGTATCCACAGCTGACATCGGTGTGCTCCAGCTTCATCACATTAAAGCCTCATGTCATTTTATATTATTACTCATTTAAAACATTCTTATGTGTATCCCCAGCTGACATCGGTGTGCTCCAGCTTCATGTGGGATGATACTTAGAAGATATTTAATTAAAGCTTAACTTTTTGGTGTTTAGCAAGTAGCTACAATCCCAGCTTTAGGCTCAAACACACTCTGCCAATTAACCCTATTATAAAGAAGAACTCATCATCTTTTCAGCTTGTAAAAAATATATATAGCAACCACTGCAGAATACAAGAACATAAAGTAAACAGGGGGAGTCGGTAAATCAAACATGGATATATTAGCATGATCATGAAAGTGAATAAGATTCCATAATGTTCCTAGGAATCATGTAACAGTTACACAGCTCCCTACATTCCAAATGGCCAGAGAGGGGCATTGTTTTAGTGGTACAGTCAGAGGCATGGCATAGGGACTGGGGCTTTAACAAGATGTTCTACTTGACTATTGATATTGACATCTACACTTGAGCTTGAGGAAGGTGGTAAGAATAAGTATAGTGTTTACACAATTCAATACATAAATATCCGTCGTCCAGATGCCCATTATTGTGACTTTTAGTCACACCAACCAAATATCCTAATCTCCCAGTGACATCGTGGGAGGAGAGGGGCAGGCAAATTTTAGCCCAAAGAGTGACCTGACAACTTCCAAGAGAGGTACACATGAGAAGTTGGCAGAAGAGGTGACATAAGTTTGTAACCTGAGTGTGTGTAATCATTTCTAAGGTTGTGTCAGGGAGTAGCACAAAGTCAGAGTTAGGAAAACAGTCTATATCCGTGGAAATGCTTTTTGAACGATGGTGCCAATTGGGCATTTACTGAAATGTTAAAGACAAAACAATCCGCTGCCTACCCCTGAACGTATGTTTTAGCCTGGATTTATGAAGGATGGCCAACAATAAGTTTCAGAACTTGTCAAGTACACAGTATACACTCTATGAGGGAAAAGGCTTTTCTTATAGCTCTAAAGGAAGATACTGAAACTATGTAGGTGTATTTCTTTCCCCATTGTGTGGTTTAATACATATACACTAATGACCATCTGACATCATAGTGTAGATAATTCACTTTTTCTGGGATGTTTTTGAGTTTGGTAATGCCAATGGGGGGTATTTGATGTCACATCACATGCTTTCTTGTGGTTTGATTTTGCAATCTGTTCAATCCAACTTTATCCCTCTGTAAAAGTACAAGATTACGCTAAATAAAGTGGTTTTCAATGTGTCACCAAGCTAATAGATTCTCTTGTTGAGTGCTAAAAAGCAGATCCTTAAATTCTGGGGGATATTTCTCAACTTTGCTGGCCTAATTTAATACTGAAAATATAGGTCATTTCTGGGTCAAATCCTACCTGTATTTTGAAAAATTTCATTTGATATAATCATCTTCCCCAAAACATGCAGGGGAAACATGGGCCCTTTAAGAGTAGACACATCATTTACTTGATATCTGAATCTATATTTCCCAATAAATAAATCATGTATAATGATTGCAGGCCTTAAAGTGACAGGGCCGCTTAGACATCCCCAGCCCATTATATATTTTTATTGATATATTATATTGATGTATTATATATACATATATATATATATATATATATATATATCAGTTTTTCATTTATATTTTCTCTTGAGTAATATATCCCAAGCTGATGGATCCGGGGGTCAACTGCTGAATGCTTCTCAAATAGTGAATACTTTCAAACACAATTTTCCCTTGGATAGCTGCAGTTTCTTTACCGTGTCCTTGTAACCCTTTTCCATGGCATATTCCTTCTATCGGGGAGTTTTCTTTGATGTCCTCAGTAATACAGAGCCTCTATAATGAAGTCTGACCTAACTATACAGACAGATAGATGGGGGACACATCTTGAAGACCGACATACTTTATTCAAACACTTTAAATCCATAAAACACTTGCATTGCTCTGAGTGTGCGTACAATCTCAGGAAATTGATGGCAAAACATAAGGTCATGGATTTTATGTATGTGTTGCATTTTAAATGTTTTTTTCTGAAGGAATATAAAGACATAGATAACTATATATACTAACATATCATAGAAAAAAGTGTGTAGGTTTTTTTTGTTACTTAAAATGCTGAATAGAACAACAGGGGGTGACAGCCTTTCGTATTGTGTTTCAGAACTGGTATTTTTTTTCATTACCTGCTCAGATTACTCATCATGGAGATTCAAGTTTTTAAATGTTTTATACATTAGCAAACTCACTGCATTTAAGCATCAAGGCAGAAGCTTACAGTTCCCATTTTCCCATTGTCCTGACAGTCCACTTTCCATATAGTCCTGCCTTCTAAAATATTTTTATATTATTAACAAATAGAACATTTCAGGTCCCCACACATCTTTGTGCCTGAGAGCTCCTGTGATGTAAATTTAGCTCATCTTAGGCTTAGATGTTCAGGATTAAACCTGAGAACATGCATGACCATTAAGAATGGACAAATGTTTGGGATGCAAGAGGCAAAAGCCATAGCCCAACCAACTTTTGTTTTAAATGTCCACCTGGCTTCCTCGGGAGTTCCAGGGGGTATGAAGTTCTTACAGAAAGTGCCCCAATAACTTCAGGGGAACAGATTCTTGGCTTTAAGCAACTGGAGCAAAAGGGTGAGAGTTAAGGGCACGGCATGCTACAGTGGTTTAACATGGTAATTGGATTGAATTTTCTCTCCAACAGGTAAAAAAATCTATAACACTTTACAAGGATAAAGATTGCCAGTTCAGTATCAAAGTCTGTCCATGACATACTTGGTTTCAAATGTGACAGATAATATAGCATAGTAGGTTGATAAAAAGACTTCAGTCCATCAAGTTCAACCTTTCACACCCTACCTAGTTCTAAAGTTGATCCAAAAGAAGGCAAAAAAAAACCCTACTTGGGGCAATTACCATTTATGCCACAACAGGGAACAGAAATTCCTTCTTGATTCGATGGCGGCAATCAGATTACTCCCTGGATTAATTTCCTAATACGACAGTTGTAGCCCTTTATGTTATGCTTAACCAGAAACACATCCAGGCCTTTCTTAAAAATATCCACAGAGTTAGATAATACAACATCCTTAGGCAGAGAGTTCCATATTTTTCCAGCGAAAACAAGATCAGTTTTTCTAATCTTTATTCATAACTAAAATTCTCCATTCCTCTAATTAACTTTTTATAAAAAGGTAAAATTATATTTTCATCTCGTGATTTAATACTCGTCTTTATGCATGCCAATTCCTTACTGGCTTTTGCAACCGCTGACTGGCACTGCACTTTGTCCTTCTCATTTTCTGCTTTTCCCAATGCAATTCCCTTAAGAGTAAGTGTAAGTTGCATACTAATTTTTGGTACCAAAGTGCATTACTTGTGTCCCATGCAGCCTTACCAACTAAGAATGCACTATTGCACTATTACTATGTAACATATGACTAATTTAATATGCATTCTTCCACCATATAATGGCTGGAGTCTCTCTTTAAATACTGATACCAAAAGTTATATATTTGCTAATGAGTCAATTATTTATAAACCAATAACCCTGATCTTTTTGCATAATATGATTCACTTCTGGATTGGGGAAGATAGAAGGGAACAAATGGTGCAGTATTTTTTACTGGTGTGTAAAAATAATAATAATATTGCACTCACATGTTGTGATGCACACTAAATTAAGGTAGGGTAGATAGACCAGCAATCTCCAAGATGTTCCAAAGCTCTTCAACTTTTTCGTTCCTCTTTCAGAAATATCCGAGGTTTAATTTCTCAGAAAAAATAGGAGGTAAGCAATCTGTATACCAGAACAAGAGATCCAACTTCAAAGGATATCTCTCCGTAGGTAGGTAACAGAAAAAAGAGCACTGTCTAAGGGATATACCCTTAATAAAGTGCCAATATAATGAGTATATTTAAACCCAGTTCATTATGGGACCAGCCCTTGACAAAGTGATAGTACTAATGAATGATTATTGGACTCATCCTAAAAAATATATACATTTTAATATAGATAATAAAAACAATTAGTTGATCGATTAATAAATATATTAACAAATTTAGTGAATATATTTATATATAAACCAATATCAAAGTTCTCTGTACAAAAAAAAGCTCTCAACGCGTTTCATTAGACTTGTGCATTCGTCTTCGGGCGAACATGAAAACGAACACGAAGACACCCCAAAGAGAAGACAGTGGCGGTAAAACGTAGGCGAAGACGAAGACACACCACGAAGATCTTCGTGATCGTCTTCGCCTACTAATTTCCCCGGTCCCTTCCCCATCTAACTTACCTTATCTTCACGGCATCGCAGCAGTTCACGGAAGCAGAAATCCGTAGGTTCGCCGTCAGGAGTTACGTGCAGTGCGAATGAGCCTATTGGTCGCCTACAGGGACCTCCTCTGGCATCAACCAATTGGCATCACTCGCATGGCCTTTGTAACCCCTGACAGCGAACCTATGGATTTCCGCTCCCGTTAACCCCTTCGATGCTGTGTTAGATAATGGGAGCGGAAATCCGTAGGTTAAAGGTCCGTGCAAGCGACCAATAGGCTCACTCGCATGGCCCCTTTACCCCTTAAGGTGCAACAAGTTACGGCACCAGGAGCCTAAAAGTCTGTACGAGCGACCAACAGAGTCGCTCATACAGACTTTAAAAATCCTAATGAAACAACTTGTCCGGCAGATATCACTGGTCTCCCTGTTCTATCAGTTAAATGATAGAACAGGGAGACCAATGGTATCTGCCAAACAAGTTACGGCACCAGGAGTTTAAGTCTGTACGAGCGACCCTATTGGTCGTCAGCAGGGGGCTCGTCTGCCATCAACCATTGGCAGAGGAGCCCCTGCTGACGACCAATAGAGTTGCTCATACGGACATTTAAAACTCCTGGCGCCAGAGCTGCGTTAACCCCGTATTAACCCCTTAACCGGAAAAAACGAAGAAAAACAGAACACGAAGAATTTCCACGAATATTCGCCCGAAGAGAAGACAGGAACAGGCGAATATTCGCCAAATACGAAGATTTTTTCCCCCCCGAAGACGAGCACGAAAACGAACACGAAGAGCCCCCTGCTGCCCAAGTCTAGATTTCATGTAGTAACTTAGAAGCATAGGAATGGTTTCATCGCCTAGACATGTTTCAGAAGGTTTATCTAAATGACAGGTTCTGTGTTAGCTCATCGGTTCTGGCATTAGAAACATTGTTTTTATAGTTTACAGTTGAGAAACTTTATACAGAGGCAAGTAAGCTGGTTTGGTACGAATTCCCACCCAGAAGGTATGAACTTGTAGTCATACTCCATATGGAATATAGTTCCATTTTATCATAGTGGATAATGCATAATGATTCATTTACTGCCAGTTATACTACATTCAGCAGTTTTGTCACGGAGGACATGTGTCAGGACACTCACTTTTACACAAGCCAGAAAGTATTCAATTTATAGAAGAATATTTATAAGCAATGGTTAAAAATTTGTAGAATAACATATATATATATATATATATGTATCTTTTAAAGTACCTATTAGTCTTTAATGGTTACAGCACTCAAAGCAATCTACAAAAAAAAACTGATAGCATTTAATGATATAAATTAAGTTTGGCCTTTCTAGTTCATTTACCCTTCTCAGGGTTATCACTCTTTGTAGAATCATTTTATATCAAAGAATAATTATATTTAACAATACAGATTTTTGTAGATACAAGATGGAACCCACGGTTCCTAAAATAACACCACTACATTTCTATGCCATTTTGTCATTCCCTCTTATAATTCATAGACATCTTTTGGCACTCCAGTGTTCCTGAAAGAGTCCTGAAATGGTTGGTCTTTCTAAAGCTTCTTCCCTGCCTACATTGACTGCTCCTTCAATGTCAATGGTACATAATCCATAATCCTTACCACACACAATTGCTGTCACCTTTCATTCCCCCTCATATCTAGTCTACTGTATTTCCAAAAACTTTCTAACACATGGTATAACTGAAGCACTCTCTGCAACTCAGATGGTCTCCTCATACATGCCTTGTACCCTAGCAAACCATCATGAATGCTGCTGCCAGGTTTTTCTCTACCCTTTTTCTCAGTCCTCCATAAGTCCCTTAATGCCCACATCTTCTTATTTCTTTACACAATGTTTACATTAAGATACAATTCACGTTCATTGCTGATGTAATATGTACCTCCACTTCCTTCTAGATAGTAAACTTATGTAAGCAGGACCCCCACAATGTCTGTAGGTTCTAATTGTTATATGATGCCCTACTTGTGTTGTGGCCATAATAGATTCACTTGCAGCCTTCCCACCAGGCAAAGAGTCTGCCTTTACCTTTGGTCCATCTGGTGTCCCATCACTGGCTGACAAATGACTTCTTGCTCCGGTTACCAGGCCACAAAGGTAGTACAGAGGTGTGGATTATGACGGCTCCATATAACTCAATAAATACTAATAGTGTAGCAAGTGATTGTCAGTAAGCCAGACTCTAAACCGTGAGACCTTTAGTGCCTTTACAGAGACGCAAAATGTATTTCACACTTTCTATTTTTTATGTAGGCAGATTCTGGGGTCAAATGTATCTGTAAATTATGTATTCAAAGTAACAAGAAGCATTGCAAACCAGTTTAAGTTAATGTAATAATGAGATCATAATGTATGAAGCTTGTTATTTAAGTGACTGCTCCCTTTTTGGTGATATAACATATATTTATTTCTAAAGTAGTAAATCCTGGCATGATGGCATTAGTAAAACTAATAAGCAGAGCCGCGTGGCAATTCATCGGAGCATATGGGATACACACATGTAAGGGTTAATATTTTCAACCATCGTCAGGTCAGTTTCTATTTAAGAATCCCGTGGCATGGTCCTAATACTCTTTAAATTAATTTAAATTCACAGTGCACATGATCTGTACCTAAAACATTAGTAATGCCAAAAGCCCAGGGGCATTTCTTTCTGACACAGCAATCCTTCTTAAAATAGCAGTCTTAAACTCTATAGAAGTTAAATTCAGTAGCAGTCACTGATTGCATCTACTGAAAATGCAGCACTGGACATGGCTGTCATCGAAAATAGCAGTGCTAGATCAGAGTTGCCATAGGTTTGCTTTTAAACTACATAGACTCAGTTCTTAAATAGATTATGTCTAATGCAGATTGATTTGCCTGGTCATTAAATACTGGACTGTTACTGACCAGCCCTGCAGGAGGAATGTATTATTTGTGGTAGTAGTAAAACAAGAGCAAACATCCAGTGGGTCTGAACTGTGCCTAGACCCTGAAAATGCCCCCTTAGTAGGTAGGATCGGGCCTATCTCTCAAAAAGAGGATGGAAGGGGGATAGGAAAAAGAGAATATATAGAATAGACTCTGAGGGAAGCAGAAAGAGTGAACTGAGGAGGGGACAGGTGGGAAAGTGTTAACAAAACACCCTGAAAGAGATGGTCCTGAGGGGGCTATAAATACCCCTCCGACAAATACAGGCTGAAATCAGCGTTTACATTTGTGGTATGGGTAAAACAAGGGCGAGCGTCCAGTTGGTCTGAAATGTAGGTAGGATAGGGGCCAAAGAAATGAACCAATGGTGAATGTAGAGTAAGATTTATTAATACAGGCTGTGTTAACCATGATATAATTTGTGAAGTCTTCAAAACTTCTCCTCAACCCCCGTTCCAGGTTCGGAATGTGCACTTGTGCCTTGACGTGGCGGGTGAGCTTAATTATGCTTTGGCCAATTCATATAACCAAAACCTCTCATTTATATTATGTCTATATATTTGTTGCCAACTTTATTAGGGTAAGAAGCGCAGACAGTTTTTGTTTTTTGTATACATTGTACAGCCAATACACTGTTTTTGCAGCATGCTTACACCTGTTTGGTAGGCCTCGTATTATACATTTGTATTATTTGAGCCTGTGACTAGCTTAGCGCACCGACATTTTCTCTTTTCCCTGTTTGCACATATTTGAGGGTGTTGGCTCCTCATTAGTCTGGTTGCAGCTTGCTGTCCAGGGGTTAATAGGGAGGAGGTTTAATTGCACCTCCCCCAACACATTAATAAGGTTTTGGTAGCAGTATAAACTGCTTTGTGTGCCCACTATGTAGGAGGTGAAAGTAGGTTCTCACCCTATTGAGAGTGTGCCTTGACGTGGCGAGTGAGCTTAATTATGCTTTGGCCAATTCATATAACCAAAACCTCTCATTTATATTATGTTTATATATTTGTTGCCAACTTTATTAGTAAGAAGCGCAGACAGTTTTTGTTTTTTGTATACATTGTACAGCCAATACACTGTTTTTGCAGCATGCTTACACCTGTTTGGTAGGCCTCGTATTATACATTTGTATTATTTGAGCCTGTGACTAGCTTAGCGCACCGACATTTTCTCTTTTCCACTAAGAAGGGAAGGCCTATCCGGGTGAGGCAGGGAAACCCTATGTTGTATGACATTTGTATAATTTGATAGTGTTGTTTGAGATTTAGTGTGGCAGAAGGTGGCAAAAGGTAGAAACAAATGTAGGAAGAAAGGGTTTTTATTTTCATTTTTATTAGGTGCCCTTAAACCCCCCTCCATGCACATGAAACGAGTAGAAAACGAGCCCCTCTCCCTCTCTCTGCACATGAAACGAGTAGAGCTGTTCATGTCTCAACAAGACCACATCCTTACACATGAAACGAGTAGAGCTGGTGAGCAGCTAGGTCCAATTGAGCCCCCTTCCCTCCCTGCACGGCTGCTGCCGTGCTGAGAATAGCAGATGAAAAAGAAATGAAAGTGCTAACCCAGTCTGAAGACGGAAGAGGATGCTGAGTGACAATGTCAGGAGGCAAAGAGAGGGATGCCACAAAGAGAGTATGCCACAAACAGGCATACTCCAGCAGTACGAGGAAGAGGGGTTTTTTTTAGCACAACTAACCTTTAATTTGTGATAGACAAGTGAAAATATAAAACAATAATGACTTTTACCACTAAAAATTAAATGTTTCAACACATTTTTCCAGTAGCTCTTCAACCTTTACATTAACATAATGAAACAAACCTAACATGCAAGCATGTTAAGCTCACAAAGACAGAAGAGTGTGTGGAGCATTTAAGAACATATTGGTGAACACATCTGAAGTGCCCTGGAAGTACATTCAGCAACCCAAAGCAACAAAAGCAAAGGAACAAATACATTTATACGAAGTTTCCCAAAACAGAACACAGCTTAAAGATTTACTGCTTGTCGTTCCAGATTTTGATGTAACGATTTTTATTTTTTCTCCAGGACAAAAACCTTTAATGGGACGCAATGGTAACAGTAAATTAAGACACATGCAAGATGCTTTAATATTTCTGAAATATTTACTTTTGTAGTTTCAAACAACAGATTTAGAGAGGCTGTCATCTTGTTCACAAATCATAAGGCTCACCATCGCAACGGAATGGAGTCACCTCTCTTTTGCTGCCCAAGGCAAGCAGGAACCCTGCTGCATTCCTGCTTCCCTTGGGGGGTTAAAGAGGAGTTGCTTCCATAGTGTCCGAACAATAAAGAGGTAAGCTGCAGGGCCGTGCGGAAATATGCAAGTGCCACAGAGAAAGCTGCTGGTAAAGCAGGGGGATTTGGAAAGGGGGAATGAGAGTGAGTATGTGCGTGTTAGCATGGATGTATCAAGGGGCAAAGATACCACAGGCAGGCTGCTTGGAGGGAAAAGATGACACAGGTAGGGTTTGGGGGCAAAGATAAAAAAAAAAATGCAACTCCAATCGGGCTGGGTTTCTGTGTTATTTGGTTGCTCTATACCTGCAATGCTGTGTTCCCATGTGTTGTTTATTTGATCTATACCTGAATTACATGATGAAGGAAAAGGTGTGACACAGTGAAAGAGGGGCCTAAAGGAGTCTGAGGGGGATGACGGGGAGGGGCACCATTCATTTGCTATGCGATCGGCATAGTATCGTGCTCTTCTCGTGCCCTGTGTGTGTAGGGTGAGGACATCTCACGCAGAGTCACATCAGGGTCAGAAGAAGGGAAGACCACACTGACTCTGTCTCCTCCTAATCTGCAGAGTGCAGCAGGTACTTTCGTTTTCTGGGCTTTTTTTCGTTTGGGGTGTAGGGCATGCTAGGGAGTGCGAGGGGGGGCAAGCAAATGCAACAGGGTACAATCAATATTACAATCGCTAAGACAGCTCTGATCATATCCTATAGAAATACAGGTAAGGAGAATCCAAAGCTTAAACTAGATTGCATGGCAGGGCCCGACCTTTTAAAGACATTAAAAAGAAATGCTGTTGCTGTTTATCAAAGCCAAGTATATGAGTGTGATTTAAAATGTAAGTCTCTGTACTATTTTTCTCTTGGTTAGATTATAACGAGTAGCATTTTCATAATGGACTGTACTAATGAGAGTTGCCTTCATATGGTTTCCTGCTGCAAGCCCCTGTACTGAAGGTCTGAATTGCTTTTGGAAAAAGGAACTTCTGGCTGCTGCGTCGCACTTACCTGAGAGCAGATTGATGGGCACTGTGTGATCTGCTTCTATTAACATTTAAATACAATTAGACTCTGGGAGAGGCAGCTTGCGCCTGCACTGAGAGCTGTCATTATACAGCAGTGTGAGAAAATAAGACCATTAAGCTTGTAAGATAACGACTGTATTTGTATTGCTCTTAAATGATCTCTTTTTTAGATAATGTCTTCCACCTGTAGTGCTGGAACTTGAGTTACACCGCTTGGGGCCATCCAAAAATGTTACTCCCTCTGTGACTCTTGGCAAAACAAATATGACTTTAATGGTACTGTTAAAATGCTGGAAAACACACAGACTGTTCTGCTTCCTGATCCAGACACTGATTGAGTGACAACTGTCTATTGCTCCATCGGACTGATACAGGCCACCCAGAACACTTCCCACCATCTATTATCTGTCATTCTTCCCAAACTCTACACCGTTCAGTTCCGTACACTAAATAAATCTATGTAGTGACATTGCGCATTAAAATAAATGGTAAACATGTATTACCGGTATATGCTACTTTATGTGCACCATAGAAGCGGCCATTTTAACTTCCTGTTCCCAGGACCTGCATGGCAAGGAAGGAGGAAGATAACCTCAAGACTGGAAAATCATTAGATGTGATAGTTCTGCCTGACTGCCACACATCTCAACTTCCATGGTACAATAGCCCTTACCTTTTAAACCCAATATCATTTAACTAATTGAAATACAAAATACAAACGCTTTAGAGCTATGTTGCTATATGAAGATTCAATAAGTAAGTTGAAGTATATGAAAGATATTAATTAAAAATGTTAAATGAAAAGGTTCTATGTAAACAAAGCCTCGTAACTAGAACATGAAAACGAACACGAAGGGTGCATTTTTGTTGTTCAGCCCGAATACTGAAGAAACAAACATGGTGGTGGCAAAATGTATACGAAGACAAAGACACACAACACTAACAATCTTCGTCTTTGTTTACTAATCCCCCTCGTCCCTTCCCCATCTAGCATACCTTATCTACGCAGCATTGCAGGGGTTAACGGGAGTGGAAATCCGTAGGTTAAGGTCCATAAGAGTGACTCTATTGGTCCCGGTAGAGGCCTCCTCTTGCATCAACCAATTGGTTAATTCCAGGGGAGGCCCTGCAGGACACCAATAGAGTTGCTAGCATGGACCTTTAACATCTGAAGGCGGAACTTGTCCTGTGGAGACCATGGTCTCCCAGCTCCAAGTGGTCTCCCCAGGCCGAGTTTCGGCACCAGGATTTTAAAGTCTGTACAAGTGACTCTAAGCTGCTGCGTAGTGCGTACCGAGTTAACCCTGTATTAACCCCTTCTACAAAAAACAAAGAAAAAAAACAAACACTTAGAAGGTACACGAATATTCGCCCGAAGCGAACACAGGAAAGGGGCGAATATTCGTGGAATACATAGATTTTTTCCCCGCGAAGGTGAACACGCCCAAGTCTACTCGTAACACATTACCCATTGCTTAGCACTGCAGAATATCATGGTACTACGTAATATTTTTCACAGAAAAAGACTATTTACTAGACCAAAGACCATCCCTCAGAGAAAACTGTTTAAAAGGTTCATTGTAGAGAATTAGAGACAACCTTAAAAAAATAATATATATATGTTCTATTTAAATGGTTTTGATACTGTATACCTTGTAAGTCTCCTTGGGTATTTAAGGGACATTTTCAATTTCAGACTAGACTCCGTTACCCAATAGGGTGGGATACATTGCAAAAGCAAACAGAATAGCCACCTGAGTGCTGTACTTATACAACCTGGATAACTGATGCGTTGCCCATTTAATCAGGTTATTATGAGGTTGGGAAATAGAGGGTACAGTCATCTGCACATTCTCTCTTTGGCTTGAGCAGCCCACATTGCTTTTCTGAAGCAGATAAGCGGAACAGCCCCCCCAACCTAAGTAAAAGGGGCTAATACACAGAGTATTTGTACATGCATGGGATAGGCGATATCTGTCTATCTGCGGTTGGCGTCGCTACAGGGGGGCAAGGGGGGGCAATTGCCCCCCCCCTAGGTTAATCCTTGCCCCCCCCTGTTGCCCCCCTGCCGATTTTGGAATAAAGTGGAGGAGAGAGAGGGTGCAGCCCGCGTAAGATCGGCAGCCAAGGCAATCGATCTTACGCGGGCCGCACCTCGAGCCCTGCTACTTACCTGTGGGAGGGTCTTCTGCACTGCATACAGGAAGCGGAAGCTAGCAGACAACGCAGAGGGAGGCCGCGCCCCCTGCTGAAGTCTGTAAGCGGCATCGAGGAGCTGCAGAGCAGGTAAGGGGGTGGGGAGGGTGTTTGAATGAGTG